>JABFPN010000736.1:0-39078 GCA_022817305.1 Leptoteleia sp. ZL-2020
CCGATAGGTCCGCGTGCATGCACGCGTGCATGCACGCGGACCTATCGGAAGCACCCATTGTGTTCCGAATGCTTTAAAAACATCTCTATCCTTTACTATAAATTTTAAATAAAGAGATGGATATGTTCACGGACATCGACTTATAATACAAAACAAATCCACCAAAATAAACAGAAGTTGTTTGGCGTAGCTGAAAGTGACGTTCTAAAACTAACTGGCTATTTGCATCTTCTTTTAACTTACTAAAATTTACGTTTATTTAACACAGTATTGACAATAAATTTTGGAACTTACCTATAATTTATATAGGAACTTATATATACATTATTAGGTCATTTAAATATTGGGTTCTTGGAATTCCATCTATTTACAGTTTCTACTTTTATAACTAGAAAGATAAATAAAAATACAGGTACGCAAAAAATGTACATATTCACTATACTTTTTAGAATAAATTTTTTTATCTTATATTTTTCAAATACTTTATTTAAATCTAGACTGTAGTTGATATGAAGGCAATGTTTTCCTCAATAATATTCTAAAATGTTATATTTTGTGAAACTTATTTCAATACTTTTTTCTCTGTGTGGTAATATATAATAAATCTTAATTACTTGCTTTATGTAAGTACATATTTTACTTACATAAAAAAGCCATATAAATTTAATCTGTTCCATAGAATTTGTTTTCATCAAAATAATTTTCAATTAAACATTTTAATTGAATAATTTAATTAATTATTTTAACAATAATGTTAAAGTTCTTAAATCCGGATTACAGACCAAAACTATGACTTAGTCAAGTATTTAATTAAAGCATACAATAATAGTGACACGCAATCAACGAATTCCAATTTCAAGCTTCTAATTAAGCAGAAATACACTTCCGTGTCCATTTTAATAACATATTTCTCTTGAATTTACATTTAATACTTGATTCAAGAGTGCAATTACTTCACTTCAGTATGTAAAATTGAATTTGAATACATGGACCATGTCAGTATTGATTCTGTGCAGGATAAATTAAGTGTGGAATTTTAATTAAAAAAGTTTTTTATATTATGAGTAATTTTACATACGCTCATATATTATCATTTATGTTAATTATTACCTTTATATATTAATAACTTATTTTCAAAAAATTTTATTTCATATTTATTAATTTTTAAATTGAATCAAGTTGTTTTACATAAATTAAATACTGTTATAATGAAAATAAATAATAAAAACACACATAACAATGATATTGATAACATCCGCGACAATAACAATGTAACAAAAGAACTGTTTTTGTTTACTAGAATAGACTTTTTCAAAACAAATTTTTATTGAAAATAAAGTAAATAAAGAAAAACGATTATTAAAATAAATCATACAAAAGCAGTTTATAGAATTGCCATTTTTTATATTTTTATGCACTTTAATTGCTATTTAACAAAGTATTATTTTTTATCCATTACTTTTTTATGTCAACAAAATTTTCTGAATTTTTCACAATTCCAAGGATTTATGTAAATTATAAAATTAAGAACTTGAATCAAGTAATAACCGTTGTCCTTAAAACTAAATTATATTGCATTATTTAATGAAAAAGTCACAATTCATTTCATGTTGTGAATTGAATTTTGCATCGTCTCAAATTGACTGACAAATTAGAGATGAGATATACATCTTCGTTTTAATCGGATCTCTACAAGGGAAAAAAGCTGAGAGAAATTTATTAGTAATTGCTACTTGACTGAGAAAAATATAACTGATAAAAAATATTAACATAATATTTATTCAATATTTATTAATTATATTTATTCCAAAGTTAACAATTATCTAAAACAAAGTTAGAAACAGTAATATCGTATATAATGTAATTCATTATAAAACAATTAAATATTTTAAGAAAATATTAGAAAAAATATGTAGCTAAGGAATAGAACTCGTTACCTCACAGTCACCAATCGAACTCTTTATTACTGCTCTACGTCGCCATCTAAAAATACAAATCTTATTTCATAAATATCTGTGACTGAAATGAAACAAATGTTCTCTTCTTTTCAGTAATAGTATGACCAATTACAATTAAGTAATGGGTTCTATCCCTTGATAACACTTTTTTAAATACTTTTAAACAATTACTTCTTTACAAATTCCACTACATCATAATACAAGAGATACCATAAACCCACACATTTCCCCAAGTTATAAAATATCATAACTAAATAAATAAATTTCTTCCACAGCACCATCTCCAAGAAATGGCACCATTAAAAGAAATCTTCCGATTCATCTGTTACAAAGATCCCGCATCGTATTCTCTCCATCGTCCACGTAAAGACAACAAAGCCCGACAACTGTTGAAGCGGTCCCTTTCGCCTTTCTGAATTGTCAAGCATCGTTGAACGGCGCAACGATGACAATGATCGCGGAATAGGACCTCGGAGCTTTTTGCTCGGGGGCGAACGCTTCGTACCTTTTCGAAAGCTTCCGTGCGGATTCGCGAGGAAGTTCGGGAGGGTTGAGGTGGGGTTGGGTTGGGGGGTATAGGGGGCGGCCGAGGATGGCGGGTGCCTGGAAGCTCCGTGGCAGGTTTCAGTGTGCCGCCAGCTGCGAGCTGCCGCGATCGCTTGCGATGGAGCTTCGCGAAATGAACGCGGTCGAAGACGCGGACGAGATCGCGGAGCTCTTGTCGGCGTCGCAACAGGACAACGAAGAAATCGAGAGTTACTTCATCGAGTACGCCATTCAAAAGGAGATCATCAATCGGAACAGGTTGCCGCCGAGTCGTCGGCTGCTGAGCCAAGCTGTACACCAAACCGACAACAATCCCAACGGCAGTCCCCATCATAATAAGGTGCTGACAACCGTGCCACATTCCCTATTTGACTAAACATCCGCCAAATTTTGTCAACAAAAGCGTATCGTTTCGAATTGATGGCTTTTTTAATTGAAATCCATCGGCGAAAGCCACGTGAATTTTATTGGATTAGTTAGAGATATTTGGGAAGATCTTCCGGTTCCCCTAACTCCTCGAGTTCCTTTTCCCATGTAACAAGGCAAAACTTAGTAGGTTGACTAATTCGTATGGGTTGCCAGCAAATGCACTGAAAAATGCTGTAATAAAAATTGCTATACCTAGAAGGATTATGGTTTATGATGTTTATACTATTGCTAGACCAACGTGAAAAACACTTTATAATGGTAGTGAAAAATGAAATGTTTTTAAAGTACAAATTGTAAATGAACTTGGTATTTGTTTTGTATTTATATCCATTTTTATGTCCCTCGGATGTAGATAAACAATATTATTGTTTTGATTTCATTAATTGGACCTTTCAAATATTTACATTGTTTTTTTATGTACTCAATTGTAAGAACATTACATTCTTCAATTCCATTCTTTATATAGTATAGTAAAATTTCTTATATTTCTTATATCTTGTAAAGTTGCCACAATTTACAGTAATTATTACCATACTGCCAAAAGGTATAGTAATTTTAAGTACAACTTTTTTCCCCAGTGTGGTCGTTTCAACAAATGTTACTCGTCAGTGGTATAGTTCATTCAAATGGCTTCTAAGATGTTGCTTAATATCCGAGATAAAAGCAAATTATTGTCGGAAAGGAGACTCGAGGGAATATCTTTGGATGAGAGAGTTGAAATTTAGAATTCATCGTCGGAGGAAATGGTATATATTGTTGTTGAAAGGACGGCAATATTTAAAAGACGAGGAATGCTTTTTTCCCCCCCTTCGCTTTCCTCATTTCCCTTTGGAGATAGTAGGTTAGCGCTGACGCTGGGTGCACGTGTTCTTTCAATTGCGAAATCTAATATCGCACAGTTTTTTGCAAAAATATAACATGTTTTGAAAGCGCATTCTTTCTTTTGTCCAAACGTTCGTCTTGTAAACCATCAGTGGGAGTCAAAGCCCGAGTTCTTACATGTTTAATGATGCTCTTTGACTTTCTATGCGGTAGAAACTACGCGTGCACATTTCTACCAAGAATGGTTGGATTTTTGAATGAAAATTCTTCGGCTCCGAATTAAAATTCAAGCCTGGCTACTTGCGGGGCTCGGATGAAGTTATTGAAAGTTTTCTCCTAAAGTTTGAAATCATATACCTTGTTGAACTGAATGAAATTTTATTATGTATGATTATATATATTATACTTGGAAAGTTCTATAGGGATTTGGAAAATTTTAATCCATTCCGGGAAAATGTAACGGTTGAATCTTGATAGAATGATTATGATAAAAACTGAGAGCTTAATGAGATTTGTATTTAAAGCGATTTCAGACAAATGATGCAATGTCAAGGGTAAGCGATACTTCCGGCAATCAATCAGATGACAGTCTAATCACCAGGAATATCGAGTAATCGGCAGATGTATAGATTCTATCTCGTTTAAGCGATCAAAAGAACATTTGGACCTAAATTGAAGATCGGGCGAGGATACCCTACTGTTGATAGCGCAGCCACCTCTAGATGCAACCCCCACTCATTTGCTTCCCCTCCTGCAGGCGATGCAGGATGCCGCATCGCGCGTGACCTTTCACCTCTCGCTAGAACTGTTTATCGCGGGTTTTTGTTTTTGACGCGTGCTGAGTTCGCGAGGTATTGCTCATGAATAGAGATCTCGCAGTTCCAAACGTGCCAGACACTGAGAGAAATTGATATGAAAATTTTATTATTTTAAACAGGAATTGAATTGTATAGCAGCTGAAACATATAAATTACTGTTGGAAAATATTAAAATTTTGTAGCACTTTGAAACAATAAAAGTGCTACCATAAATTCACCCATCTCTATTTTAATAATTTAAATTCTTGCTTTACATGATAAAAAATACTGTTATCACCGTTGGAGATAGTTGTCTTACTAAAACCTTTTGTTTTCAGCCTGTATATGCGCTTGCGCCAAAATGTTTACTGAAGAAAACAATATAAATTATGCACCAGAACAAATATATTTCATTAAGGATATTATATTATAAATATAATGAATATATTATGGCCTTGTACATATTTACAATTATAGTACTGTTTTTAAAAAGTAAATTTTCATATCTTATTTCTTTCAGTGTATAAGCAAATGGCGATCCGTTATACGACACTCTTCGAGGGCAAATAAACGCTCTCAAAAATTTACTTTCAACGGCAGTCCCATTGATAGATTTTACGGGGAGCAAAAATAAAATGGAATAATGAACGTTTTACTGTTGCATTGGAAGATTTTGAAACGATATAAAATCATGTTGATTGTAATACGAATCAAGGATGTTTTAAGAGAATTTTGGTACAGCATTGATTTGCTATCAATTTTAATTTACAAATATTGAACTGAGCGAATTTTCTTTTAATCATGAAAATGATGCAGTATAATTTTATGTCTTATTAAATGAATAATGGAAGTATTCTAGAGGCATTGAAAGGATGGTATATTATTTCAAATTACACGAGAAAATGGCTAAATAATGATAAATCGCTTTAAACTAGAATTTCAAACAGACAAAATTCATCCGCGCCCTTTTAGCTTGCAATTTAATTCAATTTGTATCAATTTGAATATTTTTGGAATAATTCTTCCGCCATGTAATCATGCAGTTTCGCTTTAACTTCACGATTTATCATATGCATATGAAGTTTAATATCATTTGGCTTAATTAAATTTTGATCTAAAATTGTGAAATTAAAAAAAAGAACCTTTGGATAATCAAATTTTTTCAAATAGAAAATTTGTGAATTAAAATTAATGGAATGTATTAAAGAGATGAAAAATTTTTATAATTATTTCATAACGTTAATTGTTCAGAAAATTTTTATTCAATAAGATTAAAAATAAATTATATATATAGAAGCAAACTTACTTAATATATATTTACATTTTTTATACAGTTGTATAATTAACAAAGAGCATCATTTTGTTTTAATTATAACTTGAAAGGTTATTAAAAGCATAACAAACGGGTTTTCTATTTATAAACAATCTATTAACTTATGTATAAAATTATAATACTACATTCTTTCGTATATAAAAAAAGAATCAATTAATTTACAATTTATTTCAGTAACGTTTAATTGGCAGAACAAACTTTTATACGTAGTATAATAAAATGCTACGTTTTTCTAGTACATTAGTTTCAATTAAACTGTAAACATAACGTTAAACAAACTTCCCTCGAAACTATCCTCACTTTATGAACAATAACAATCATTTTCATTTAACTTTATCTCAGAAAATACAAATAATTTTAATCGCTATTAACAATAAAGTTGTCGTAACTTTATCGCAAAGTTTATATAATAACGGGGGAAAAAAGTAAAATATTGTTGATGAAAATGTTGCAGTTTTTGAAGTTTTATTGGCGAATACGTTTTATGGTTTTATATTAACAGTAAAACAAGAATGTTACCGTTTTAAATTTGTAACTTTCGTACCCATTATTATTTTTTATGAAACTTAAATTATGTATAAAAATTTATTTCATTAAAAATGAAAGATTCTTAATTAAAAGAAAAAGTTGTCAAATTCATTTTTAACAATCTCTTGGGAAAATATAATTTAACTTTGAAATTATCGAAGGTCGGACATCTTTTTAGACGTTTAAAGTTTCGTCCAAATATTATGAAACTTTGATACTGAAATCATCACATGAAATTGTGATAAGGGTCCTTATTGAACCTGCTTTTGGTTACAGGAAACATCATGGGGCGGAATCAGTTTTATACAATTACCGGCGCCGAATTGGCCTCCGTCGCGCAAACGGGAAGAAGCCACGGCTTTAGAAAATCTACGAAAAAAAGTAGGACAATCGAAACTATGCAAACCGAATAAGATCTATGAGACTCCTTCAACGTCAGCAGTTCTGAATACTGAGCAACCCGAACAACTTGACAATCGACCTAAACTCCTGCAGAAGGTACCGCATACTAATGTATTAATTTTCCTTTTTCCAATATTCGATTGAATACACTGAATGGACGCGGAAATTGAGCTCGACTTATTAAACTGAGTTAATATGCAAAACATAATCAATCCCATTCATTGTGCAAACGAATCAATTTTGATTCATGAACCGTATCTCTTTTTTTTCTGACAATGCAAGTTTATGTGCAGAAAGAAATGGACAGTCATAGCATTTGCTTTAAAATATTAGTAGTTTAGTAGTTTTTTTTAATAAGTAAATACAAGATAATGTTACATAGAATATTATAAAATAAATGTAGACATATCTCCAAGTTACTATAAAATATAGTAACAACTACTAATCAATTCACTCAGTTTATGTATGTATACAGTAGAATTATATTTAATAATAAGGAAGCTCATTTGGTTTTTTAAAGTATAGCAACACAGTATCTTTTAATTTGTCTACCAGTACACATTCAATAAAAATTTAACTCAAACTCATTAACTGACCATTTTAAGTGAACTCAAACTTCTTATATCTTAATAAAAATAGTGTAATTTGCAATTGATTCAAAACCAATCAATCTTTTACTTATTTAAACGGGATAAAACAACGATAAGTCAACTGATTACACCAAGTGTATGGGATGGAAAATAAAACACAGCGTTAAATAGCAGAATGTATTATTTAAACTAAGATCAATTGAGTAAAATAAAGTTTACAATAAATTTAATGTCATTTTATTATGTGCAGTAAATTCATTTCACAACTAAAGATATGAAATCCACGACATCGGATTAGTCCAATACTACGGATCGTCGAAGATAAAACACAGGACATTTCGGTGGAACAATTTAATAATCGCGTATAGCAGCGGAGCGTGTACATATTTTGCCGTTCATTGTTCGAATTCCTCCTCATTGAAACGTAAACGTGTACTTTCCAACAAAACAACGCGAGCCAAATTTAAGTTTAACTTTGTAAATGCTCCCCGCAAGGCAGTGATAAGGTTCGTTACGCGCGAGCCGTTAATAAAGTGAGCATTTCCATGACTTAAATACGACGCGTAATTCGCATTAAATTCAACGAGCGCGCCAACAAAATAGCCTGTAATGTACCGTCGTCGCGTGTACCCGCGCGCTCCAATCGAACTGGTAAAAATATCGTCGACGTTTGTCCGAGTTTAACTCGATTAAGCCATCATTTGCAGCACGTCTGACCGGCGCTTGACTCGTACCACTGATCGCAATCGTCGTGAAATTTTTCTGGAATTCTTCTCGAGCGCCAAAGAGCGGTAATTCTCGGGACGAAATGAAATTGAATGGAGCATTGTCGACTGTCGTGACGCGTGGATCATAAATCTGAACTTTTTTCCTCGGCTGCGACGGAAACGGCCGAGTTTCCCCGGCGCGCCGTGACTCTTATTTAGAGGAGCGTGGGAGCACTCGATGCCGTGTCAGAGGAGCGCGTAAACCGCGAGTATCACGCAGAATATGCCACTCGCGACGAACACGACTATTTTGGTTCGATGCTGTCGGAAGAATTGCGCGGTCGGGAAACGTATGCGGGACGCCACTTGCGGTGATGACGGTTGACCTTTCGCGTCCGTGGTACCCTGGTTTTCGGAAACTTCCACCACCGCATCCTGAGTCTCGCTAGTCTGAAATTCAACGGAATGTTTCGGTTAAAGCGAAGTATGGAGTTTATGACTGGGATGAGCATAAATTTTATTAGCAAAAGTTCTGAAAAACATGGCTCAGTTGAATGGAGTAAAGTTTCTATACACTGAGAAAAATAATATAGTAATCCTGGACTCTATGTGTTTCTGTATAAAATAATGCTCAGCAAAGTGACAAATGGTACCACAGTTCTGATAATTGGTACTTGAAAAAGTAACACCGTTTACCAGACTGTCTGGTACTGTTCTTAACATTGGAGCATAGAGTCTTAGAATGCCAGAAAGTATAGTAACAGTCATTACTTTATTATTTTCAGTGTAGAATTAATCCTGGTTAAAAGATATTCTGTTAAAATTTCTTTAAACTTTGAAAATTATAAAGTTCTCTAAAAACTACTGAGAAGTCGTTGTAATAATTTGATTTGAAAAAATACATATTTTATACCAAATTATAGTCATATATGACCATATGTGGATTAAAAAAAAAACAATATTATATATTGTCAACATATATATGGGCCATATATATATATATATGTATCATTTTCCTAGGGAAGTAAATAAGTCTTAAACTGTAATGTTATATTAATTTTACGATTTTTTTGTATGTAAAAAGTTAAACTTTCTTTTAATTCAAAAGCATATTATTAACTTCAGTAATTAATTTCACTATTACCATTTAAAGTAATGATCATCAGTTTTCAAAAAGTTTGCAAAAATCAATATCACCTCGCACAAATGTATGTTAACTTTATGGAAATTTCCTGATAATATTGTATGAAATATGTGTATATTAATTATTCAAACTTTTCATAAAATTAACTTGCATTACTTTTATAAGTAAAACAACCCATGAACTAAATTATGCGGAGAACTAATTTTCATTTAATATACTCTGCGTTGAACCTAAGACAATTTGAGGTGTGATTAATTTTGTGCTGATAATTTCCCACGAAAATTAATAAGCTAATAAATATACAAATAGCTCGTTAAACAAACACAATGAGAAAAAAATATAAGAAAAATTACTCTACTTTACAATGACATCAAATTATTTTACTTATCATTAATACTTGACAAGTATTAAAATATGAGTAGATGTATTATACAATTTTGATATAATGTACATTTTTTAAATGATAATTCACTAAAATATAGCACAGTCACGTATACGTTGTAGTTATTATGAAGTATATTAATTTTTGTGCCAACTTTTTCTACGTGTAAGTATTGTTATAATATTAAAACTTTTGCTTGTGAACGTTTCTCAATGAAAGGTAAAATAAATAAAGTAATGGAAGATCTTCTTTGAAACTTTATACATTTTTCGCTTTGAACAATTTTACACTTTATAACGAATAACAGCATTTCTTACTTTCAAGTCTTGGACTTTTATGATATCCATCGCATTGCAATTACTGATTCCAGAATGCGATTCTTTGAGAGTATTATAAATAATATTTATATACAGCAATTTACACACAGAAAGAAGTAATATCAAAATTATTATACTATTTGACAAAGTAGGAACAATTTTTATGATCCAATATAATAAAAATGGTTTTTTTTATCATATAACGTCTTTTATGGTAATAATAAAAATAGGATAAGTTTATTACAAAAAAATTGAAAGAGTGAAATAATACTCGTTTTTTTTATAACTTTTCGGTGTGGTTATGATGATATTTAAAGTGCATAAACAGTATTTTTTTATATTTTAGGTAATTTTAATCCTTTATAAAAAAACTTTTAAAAAAGCCTACCAAAAGATTAAATAACATTCAGTATAAAAATCACTCCAGGCATGTTATAGAAAATTCTTAAACTTTTAAAGTTAATTCAAATTTGTCGAAATCGAGAAAAAAAGAACATCATTAAAGTATTCAAATCAAATAGACAGAATTTAATTAATAAACCCAAAAACGTCATTTAACTTACATGCGACCTCGGCGAAGACCTTTTTACATTTGAAACCAAACTGAACGGTTTAAGGCCTGCGTCTCGAAAGCTTTTCGTTTCTCTTATAGATTCAGGTAAATTTTCAATCTTGATGTCAATTTCCTCGATAATAACATCCTTCGGCTCTTTTAAATTGACATTCGTGAAAAAGCACTCGTCACTTTGCATTTGGTGCTTAAGACCGCCACTTTGACCTTTCATCAAGGTCATGATCCTTTCCGGCAAAAATGGCGGCGCTTCCGGTCTCAGTTTTGTCGTAATTGGAAGGATTTCCACGGTGGTCTCGCATACATTTGCTTTCTACAAATAGTCATTTCATTGATTATAAAAGAAATTATACTTTTTACTATTTAGAAATCATTTTGAATTAGAAATAATTGAAAAGAAGTGAAAAAACGAGATTTATTTAACCTTTTCTGATACACTTGATACTATTTGGTCTGTGACATCGACTAAAATCTTATCCTCTTTCACCTCCTGGTTAGTGTCTGTCACGACAGAACTCATTGTCGTCGCTTCCGACGTCGCGCTCACGCGACTCTCTGAAAATACCCAGATCAATCGGAGGATTAATTTGTATCGGTCAGTTATAATTTATTTTACTTTTTTTTTAACACGAACACATGAATTTGTCAATTGATGACAGATTCCAAGTACCCTCGTTATTTTGAAGATAGGCGTGGAAGAGAAAGAAAAAAGAAACAACGAAATGACAGTCTTCGAAATTCAAATTATGTACATTTTCTATTTCACAAAACTTTCTCATGATTTTGAAGATCTGTTTAGTTGAGATTTGTTAATGCAAGAAATATATCATTGTAATATATATATATAAATGTTATTAAATCAGTAGTAAATTTGAAAATTTTTTATAATTTATTGATAAATTATGATGTCATTAATTGTATTTAGTTAGATACACAAATTAATATCACGAAAAATTTATTACTTATAAAATTATATATTATAAATAATACAATACAATAGTATACTGTTTGTTTAATTACAACTTGCAACAAATTTCATTTACTTATCTTACAACATTTAAATTCTATAAAATGTTTAATAACTTTTAATTAATTAGTAAATTTAAATACAAATTACTCATTAATAAGTTAATAAAAAAATTAGTATAATAATTACATTGCTATAATAATGTAATTATTGTATATACTTTTCTAATAGCAGATTACTTACAAAAGAAATATTAACTCGATGAAACAATGAACTATTTTATCGCTGAATTTAATGAAAGTAAACAAAAAACTTTAATCCGGCGTGACATTTGAAAGTCACTGAACATTTCTGTCGGATGACAAAAAAGAACTAATAATGACCGACGTCGAAGATAATATGTACGAGTGGCGTGTTGATGTTATCTTTCATTGCGAGTAAACTTGAGCTTATTTTATGCTAATGCGAGAAGTCAAGGATACCCGAGCCACAAGTTTTAAACCTTGGCCAAATTTGATCCTATGATTTATTTCCCATTGGCAAACCCCGTCTGCTTCAATGACTCCACCAATTCTAGGGAAATAGCCAAATTATTCGAATCATGGGATAAATTTCATATTCATAACACAACTTCAATGTATCATTTATTTTTTTGCTAAATTTCCTCAAATACAAAATTAAGTCAGAATATAAATGAGATATAAATGAAAACTAAAAGTTAAACAAAATAAATGAACTAATGACAATGATGGATAAAAATAGTAAAAATATAGTAATGATCAAAATTAAAATGGTAAAAAAAGGAAATAAGTAAAATGAAAGGGAAAAGTAAAACATGAACAAAATATGAACGATGAAATTACAGTTATAACATTAAATATTGTAAAATAGGGATTTACCTAAAGAATAAATATAGCATACAAAATTACTACATAATATAGTGAAATTAATAGCATAATAAAAAGCAAAACTAATGATCCTTTCAGTTCTAACAATGACATGGTAATAAATCATAGCGTATGGCATACTATAAATGCTTGGGATTCACGGGATTATACATTGATGGGCAAACAATTAGTATGATCTTGAATGACGTTACTAATGGTCGTTGTTTCATTATTTTATTAAACATTGATCCATACATATAGTAATAAAAAATTTAATTCAATAATTTTTAATAATTTATAATTTTTACCAGGTAATATTGTAAGGAATACTGTAATTCTCAAGCATCCCCAAATTATTATAAAACATAATTGCAACTACTAACATATTGTTGTCAGTGTTGTATTTGTTTCTAAATGAACAATTTTATTAAGAAATTTATTATAAATAAAAGTATATATATTTTGTTTCAAATCCATCTAAATAATTCTAAATAATTCTAATTACTTTAAAATGATGAAAATGAATGTCAGAATGAAATTATGAAAAAGAAAATTCAGGAGAAAAGTCGCGAGTATGAAGTAAATGAAAAACGTTCATTTACAGATAAATTTAAATGTGAAATACGAGCTGGATACTTTCATTTCCTTACGTTTATATTCAATTACCGGTTTTCCTGACACGGAAACAAGCTGCCTCTGAAAGAGTTACGCTAAAACGACTTTAAACATTATAGCGTTAAAAGTACAAAGTAATGTCAAATGTTTAATAACCGAACTGAAATTTGCATGCCACATTGGCTAATATTTACGAGAAATGTATGCTTGGTTCTGAAGTAAATGGTCACGTAAAATAAGCGATACATTTAAATTTCATCAGTTGTCACCTTCGCTTTATTTAAATTCTATTAAATGCAAATTAAATTTAGTTTTTAATTTCTATATTAATTTTTTTTTTGTACATTATTCTACTTAACTAATTTTTATCATTAAATTATGGAATTATTTTTATCTTGTAAGTTAAAAAAATAATTATAGTAAATAAATTAAATGCCGCGGATAAAAAATGAATACGAATAAAGGGAATCTATAATTTGGGAATCATGTTCGATGCTGTTTACCTCAAATGATGAATCCGCATAGCTCTTTTATCGATTTTGAACTCTATTCTAGCGAAAACATTGGCGCGCATAAAGCTCGTTACTGTACTTGCTGAACCAATAAACGAGTGTTACGGATTAAATGGAAAAATGTTAATGGACTTTGAAATGAGCGATCTACTGTTGACAGAATTCAACGTTTTTTTTTTTTCTTCTTCTTTTATCTTTTTCTTATCGTTTTTTTTTACTTAGGAAAGAGAGAAAAAAAAGTGATTTCATAATTAAAATGTGCAGTTCTTTCATAAAGTGACTACAAAAAGTAATTTAAAGAATTTATTATCGATATTATATTGGGGAAAGTAAAATGTAATACCAGAATATAAATCTGGTATTACAATTACAATTAAATTAAATTTAAACTAAATTAACATTCGAAAAGATTCCCATTTTGAAGGGTAACGAGTTAATTATTGAAAAATTAATTAATACAAATTACTTTGGCATATCTAATGTAATTGAGAAAAATATGACAGAAAAAATCGCTGCTTTTAACTGTGTTTCAGTTTTATGTCCATCTTTCAATAAAAATTACTATTTTTTAATAGCAAAGGCAGTAGTTTTAGATATCATGTCCAATTAACGCAAAACTTTCGACATCATTTTTTATGATTCTTTTATTTGAACCTCTTTTTTCAATAAACATTGAAATGCCTGTTAACTGAGCTTTGAAGCATAATTAATCGATTAAGAAACAATCAAATTTCGATGGCCTCTCAAGTGCTAACTCTATCCGCGCACTCATTTTCTGCCATATTAACCACACACTGTCCACAAATTAAACTCGAGGAGATCGTTGATTTAAAGGGTTTAATTGCCCATACTTGACTTTTTAACTTTGCTTTCCTCAATTTTGTTTAAGTACATTCTTGCGATTCTTTTTTTTTCTCTCTTACTTTATTATCATACAATTGGATTAATGAATTACAAATCCTGCACCCCAGTCTCTGGTCCAAGATGATTAATATTAAATTATTGCAATATCAACTTTTATTATCAATGTACTTAATTATTATTTTATTTTAAATTATTTTTTTTATTTATAAAACAAAATTAAATACATTGTTATGGCACATCTATATGTTTACTTTAGTTATTGCGTGATTTTTTACGTACATTTTTTAAAAAAAAGTATTAATTGCTCATTGAAGGTATAATATTGACTTGAACTTTTTATAAGTGAACTTTTGAAGCATGAGAAAATAATGTTACCTCTATCGTAAAATGTATGTCTATTTATTTTAATAGTATTAATTAGAACGTTAATCGAGTTTGACGTTGTTCAAAGTGCTCAAGACTTGAAACTCTACGTCTCTTTAGAAACAATGAATATTCATATAATGGGATAGTAGAAAGATGCGGAAATGAAATTCGCACGCACGACAGTCGCAAATGCCAGAAGGCAGAATGGAATTTAATCCGAATAAAAAATATATCATCAATTTCACCGATAAAAATGCATCATATAACTTAATTTAACTTGTAGAAATGTGCTATTGAATTACCCTACAAAAATCTTTTAAATTATACAAAAAAAGGAATTTTGAAAGTGATAAAAATTTATTTCAAAAGTTGATAAATGTTATCAAATTGTTAATCATGTTTTTCCTAATTTTATAGTAATAATTCTAAGCATTTTAAATTTTTACAATCGTCTCCGTAGCTTTGCAATAACTTTTGAGTAAATTTTGTATTTTATTTTTTTAATTTTCAATTAAACTTAACTTTATTTTACGCAAACTCGAATTTCTTGGAGTGACTGAAAACGAATTCTAACGAAGTAAAGTACAAAAGAATATAAAACGATAGCGTAGAAAGCAAACTGTGGTCAGGAAAAGCTAGAAGTTCTTTTGGCAAATGCAACGAAAATGTTACACGAATAAGGACTTTGAACGAATGTATAAACATTTGGATCAATATTTCAAGTTCAGGTGCGTTCAGTATAAATGTTCCCTTTCGAGTAGCCGCATTAACAGTTCTACTCGGTGCCAAGTACCAAATCAATTGACTGGGCCAATTGCAAAATTAGAATGCAATGTTGATATCTTAAGATGGTTTAATGTTAACAATGCAGATAATTTGTGCTACAGATAAACGTATAGTTTTGCCAAAGAAATATTGTTTGAAATGAAGCAAAATTTAAAGAGGAAAAGTCTTTAATAACTTCACTGCGGTATCCATTTACATTGGATAGAATCTATGATAAAGAAAAATAAAATATTAATATTTTTATATTAACCAAGTTTTTCTATTTGTACAAATATTAAATAGAAAATCTATTTAGCATAACAAGATTCTATATATTACAATTAAAAAAAAAACAGTTTTAAAAATTTAAACACTAATTATCAAAACTTTTATTATTATCATATCAATATAAATTATTCACACAATCTTTGATGAAATGATTATCTTAAATTATTATTTTATAACCTTTCCACGAATCTTCATTCGAATATTCTTTCAATTATTTTTTCACGTCTTGTTAAATATTCATGTCGGAACATGATGAAACAAAATGTTCTTGAGTTTCCATCGGCTGCAAATTTAATCCTCTTTAAAGTTGCGAATGTACGAGTTTGCGTAGAGTCAGATGTTGCAAATAATCTAAAAGCTTAGTTGGTGTGCTAGTTGACACAGTTAGCACACTTGACAAAACAATAAATCGATTTTTGGCCGGGTGATACAAATTCTTGTCCATTTCAGCACGTTGTACAAGTTGCAATAACCCTGCATAATTCAAAGTTGCTCGAACTACGCTTACGTATTTCTCATTATAACCGATCATTTAGATCTTGAATGTTCGATAACAAGATGGCAAGGTAGTTTTGCAATAGATAACGTAAACGTATATTACCAATGTTTATTACTACTAATATTGCGGTAACATAATCATATCAGTGCAATAACTATGGAGAAGTTATCTCCATCAGAATAACGTTTAATCAATGTAGAATTATGTAAAATTATATTAATTAATTATTAAATTAAAAAAGTTCCTAATATAATTTTATAAAAGAATTAGGATCCCTGATAAATTTTATTAAAAATTGAAATAACATTTGTGGAGTATTATTTTATGAGGATGTGTAACATTATAAAAATATTTATGACATTTTAAAAACATACCCTATGAGAGTTGTTAAATTGATAAATAGCAGTTTGTTTATAATTATCCGAAATTGGTCTTGAGGTGGAACTTTGAAATCAAATGTCAAAGGTTGGGATCGTTGCCCTTTTACAGGGCTCTTATTCATACATGATAAAGTAGAGTGCATTAATATTGATGCAAGAATCATTATGTATTATGCACATATATAAACAAAAATATATAAGCGATTCCGGTTCGCATTTATATTGAATTCATATGACATTTTACATTTGTCCCTCATGCAATTAAGGAAATGCATAAATGTTACATTTATTAAGGTAGTTTAAGGACTCGTTAAGGACAAGTTATTGAATTCAAGTGGTGATACTCGTAAAAGTTCAAATATTCATATTTCCATTCAATACATTTTTATAAGTACTCAACGAATATAAATCACTTTGTATAATAATACAAAAATCATATGAGAGTTAACCTTGGAAAACCGTTTGTCTGATATTGGATTTATCTTTAATAATAGTCAATAAATAAATGTTAAAAGTTTTCCCTGACAACTATTAAATGCAAAGCCTAATCGATTTTCCATTATAAAGAGAAGGGATAATTTTAAATTAAATATTATCAGTGATGTAAATTGTTTTTATATAACAACTCATTACATTTCCAATCATTTTATTTTATTATTTTTGTAAAATTAATTACTTATAAATCTAATTGTAGTTATTTTTTAAATTTTTGCTTCGAATCACCAGATTGTTCAAAATAAATCCAAAATTTCTTACATTTATTTATATTTGAAAAGTGTGAAAATGGAACAAAATAAAGCAGTCAAAGCAATATTTGTTCGTGTTATTAAATTTTCATATTTTAATAATTTCTACACCCACAGTATATCCCCTTATTTTTATTTTACACCATTCGTTCAACAAGCTTAAAATTGTTCTTAAAAAATGTCATATTACTTGAACAAACAGGTAAACAAGTTTTAGGTTGCTGTATTTACAGATTAACACAATAAAAATGGTGACTCTAAAATGGTAACATGTTTATGCTTCTTCTGGCGACATAAAAAGAAGTAGGTTAAACAAATGGTTTGCAGGAAATTTCGCCTCCGAGTGATTATTTCCATACTGCACGTCTGGTTAGAGGAAGCGATTACGTGTTTGCGCGCCATTCAAATCGTCGTTTAACGAGGAGAAAAAAAGTCTTAAAATGCATCAGTAACGAAAAGTAAACAATGAAACAACCACCCTTTATTCTCCTGCGAAAATATTATTTGGAAACTTTGTTATCCCGCAAAACTCGCGAGGAGTAAAAACAGAAATTAAACAAAAACAAAGCAAAAAATGAACGAGTGGGGAAAAATAAAACAAATGGGAGCAAATAAAAAATGGAAAAGAATTGTAATTGCGTTGAAAATTACCTACGATGCATTGTAAATTGCAAATTAAGCGCTACCTAAGATACCATGTTGTATAAACTTTCATGCAATTCAAATGAGCTTTTGCATTATGTATCCCCTGTATTAAACATCACATTATGAGAAAGAATGCCTGCAATTTGTAAGCCTCAATTTTTTTTGAACAAAAAAAAATACAGGAAGCAAATGAAAACGTTTTACTTATAATCGCTTTGATATTTCATCTACTGAAAACTAAATCATATTGTTTTAATTTTATTTTTACATATAATTATCATTATTATTATCATCATTGTCATTATTATTCCAAACATTAACGACGTCATAATTATATCAATAATAACCATAATTTCTATTAAAATTGCCTAATAGTATTATGCAGGATGTTTTAATAATATAATATAAGTACGGACGATTTCAATAATCGTATTAGTTATTTTCAGTAATATCAGTGATACTCATTATAATGAAATATGATTGGGTATGTTTATAATTAATTAATAGTCTTATAAGATTATCAAATTAAACTTTTGAATGTAAATGAATTATATAAAATTAATATTAATATTTGACGTTACAAAATTGACAACATTGTACTGTAACATGATTTTGCGAGGGCGTAGAGTAGTGGTAAATTACGCCCCTTTATTATGAGATAACGAGTTCTATTCTTTGATCAAACTTTTTTCAAAGTACTATACATATATATATATATTATAAGGAATATTATAAGGAATGATATAAAAGCACACATGTTCCCGAGTTGTAATAAAATATAGAAGCAACTGCTAATAAATGTCTCTGAAATGAACAAGCTAAAAAACTGATGAGCATCTACGCGTAAAAAGCGTATCCCTTTGTATTAAGATTGGTATAGAAAATTTGCATGTCAGTCCAGGCCAAGTTTTATTGACCTTGAACTACATTGGCTGAGAGGAGGGACAAAGTTGTTGAAGGTCTTTGAACAAGGCTACTCTTGAATAACCAGTGAGTTTTTATTTCAACTTGATAGACACGTGCGAATCTTCCTACTTTGACCGAAACAATTTCGGGTTCACACTGTGGACGCTTTTTCATGACCTTGACAGGTCATCTAAATATTGCTTTCCGGCAATCTATTGATGTAGGTTGAATACAGTCAAAAATAATATAAATTTGCACTCGTTATAACGAACACTATATGTTTAGTTAATTTTCGTACTAACTATAAAATTTTAGTGATCTTAAGTATTCAGAAGTGTAAACAAATTATGGTTGCCGGTAGTTCAAAATGTTGACCTGATAATGAATGATTAATAGCTTGATTGCTAATTTTTCCAAACGGTGTCATACCAAGTTCAGATAATATGTCAGATTCTTATTAAAATTGGCCCTAAAATGATAACCTGCTAAGGTTTTTGCTAAGATTTGCGATGTAAAAATAGGTTTGTATACCATAAACTATATAGTGTCTCTAACTAGGATTATCTTTTATATGCCGAAAAGAATTTCTTTGGAAAAATTACTATAGTTGACAGCAAACGAACCTTGTCGTGATCTGATTTGTATAAGTTTTCTAATTAATTCTGGATGAAGAATATTGCGATCATGTCACTATACATTTATAAAAAATATACATAAATCAGCTTGATAATGTAACTTTTTATACAACATTTTCTCGGTATACAATTAGCATCTGATTTTCTGACAAGAACAACGTAATTAGAGAATAATAGTTTCATTTGTACATGTTTGATATACGATGCAACTAAGTAGAGACTGATTAGGGCGTAACCGAGTATGAATAATTGAATACGAAATTTCTATAGACGATAATTAACTGTAACTTTGTAATGATACCATAACTCAGTGCCGAAGGAATGAGTTACATCTAAAAAAAAAAGAGGTGAAAGAAAGCGACATATTTCCCTAGTAAAAATCAAACATATATGTTCATATATGGATTAAGTAAAAACATATATGGTCATATATGGATTAAGAAAAACATATATGTTCATTGTGACGGGTAGCGACGGGCGCCGCGTCGTCGGCCATTCGCCACTATCGCGATTCCGAAGGGCCCGAATTAGCGCGATTTATCGCAAAATGAAAATATTCATTTTAAGTAATTCGTTTTATTTTTTATTGACTATCATAATAGATCACTTTTACAGCATTTAATACGATATATATTATATTATAATAATATAATATAATAAGAAAAGTAATTATTTTTACTCAACACAAAATAAACAGTAAATAATTCTATTACCTGAAAGCGACAGAAGGAAATTTAGCATTTAAAAATTCTCGTGCATTGATTTTCTCCTTCTAAAAAGGAAATAAAGAAAATCGATCGAAACAAATAAAAATAAATAGAAATCTGTTCGATTTCTACCACCTTTTTTTATACAGGTTTAGTGCAAAGTACCGCTAATCATATATTTCATTACTTTATCCATAAATCTGGTTTAATTACTTTAAGCTTGATTCGTCCATTTATTATTTCTCTTTTTTTTAACACAAATTTATAATTGCGATAAAGGTTTCTCTCGTAGAAAAGCAACGAAAAATTTCCCCACTCTTTATCATTAAAATAATAATTTTCTCTCTCACTCTTTTTCAGATATTAAACAGGCCTATGAGCAAAGCTTACGATAGCACGGAAGTCGTAACGGACTGGCGCGATAGCGAATTTATAACCGAATGTTTATGCTGGCACAATGTATACCGGCAGCGGCACAACGTTCCGCCGTTAACGATGTCACCTCAGGTAAATTGCAAACGACGAAATTCGCGCGAATCCACGGGTGAATCGCAATGCACATTTCACGTGGATTCGCCATTCGAGACAAATTTCACATTCGCCCGCCGACGCACCCGAGGTAATTCCCTCCGCTAGAATGAACATAAAATTGAACGTGCCCTCTAATAACGTAGCTGACCCAATTCGTAAAATGTAAACGCCGTTATAACGTAACCGAACGGGATGATTTTATAACAATCGTTTTATTTTGAGCGGCTTATTTATTCGTTGAGAGGGAAAAGAAGAAGGTATTAAAATGTACGATCTGTGTTATGAAAATGAAACCATGAGAAAGTTGAAATTAGAGGTAAAGTACAAAAGTGGGAAATTTCGTCGAGCTTGTGCATTTTGCTTTGTATTTTTTGTTCAAATTGGATCAGTAGTAAGATCTGTTAAGCGTGTACAACTTTTTAAACGCTCTAGGATTAATAATGGATGATTGTCTGTTTTAATAATTTCATTGACTTTGGGAAAATATTTCTGGGCTAAGCTGAATGCTTAAATTTTGCAATTTCCTTGATGAGAAAGTGATAAATAATTTAAGAATAATAAAAGTTACAAGGATTATATTTTTCTATAAAAGTTTAGTATATGTTATTGTAAATTGTTTTTCATGGAAAGATATTCTTTTATAGTAGATTTCTTGCAATTTAAGTTAAATTTCTTTATGGTTTAACAATCTCCACACTGATTGCAAATATTAATATCTATTCTCTCTCAGTGTAATAAATATCCTAGTAATTAATAATAATTTATCCTTTTCTGCGTATTTATGTCAATTTCTTAAATTTTCCCTAGTAAAAATCAAACATATATGTTTATATATGGATTAAGAAAAAACATATGTGGTCATATATGGATTAAGAAAAACATATATGTTCATGTATGGATTACGAAAAAAACATATATGTTCATATATGTTTTTTCTTAATCCATGTATGACCATATATGTTTTTTTCGTAATCCATATATGAACATATATGTTTTTTTTAATCCATATATGACCATATATGTTTTTTCTTAATCCATATATGAACATATATGTTTGATTTTTACTAGGGTTGTTTACTCCACATATCTGAAATGAAACATATTTACCGCAAACGTAGTGGGAGAAATGTAATGGGGGATATTTCATAGAAGAGAAATTTTGCTGGGTCAACAAATACGATAAATCCATGCAATTTGCCAAACGAAATCTGTCGAAACGCTTGGAAGAACTTGACCAAATATGACGAAATAAATTGAACGTGTTGCAGCTGTGTGAATACGCACAAACTTGGGCGAACCATTTGGCGCACACAAACATGTTTTATTACCGCAACGATCGAACTGTGGGACAAAATTTGTACTGCCGCCCTGGCTCCGGCAGTGCGACCACAGCCGATGACGTCACCGGGCAAGACGTTTCCGCGTATTGGTACTCCGCCGTCAAACAGTACGAATTTCTCAAGGAGCCGGACATCCTACATGCTAACGTCAACGCAGGTCTATATTTCTCATGTCAGTGGCAGATACGTATCACCTGATAGTTATACGCCACCTGCAAATGCATTACCTTTAATTGCACTGAAAAAAAGAGAATTGCCAAATATTACTACATGGAGAGAAATGATTAATAAAAATTAATAACGTTAGTAAACTGGTCATATACTTGAAAAAAGTGAAAAATTACTGTCTCAAGTTAGTGAAAAGATAGTAAAAGACAAACTTACGTTTTACTAATTTAAAATAATAATTTTTCCAGTTGTGCAAATATTAACGATATTAGTAATTTTTATTACATATTTTCTCTTCGTGTATTTTTGATAACAATAGAAATATAAATGTTTGTTATAATACAAGTAAAATTAAAAGGGAAGTAAACTGTAGATTTTGGTTCAAAATACAAGGTTGCTTTTATTACTATAATATTCATCGTTATAATAAATTAATCAATTCTATGCAAATAGAAATAACATTCTTTGTTGGCATAAAAAGAGGTACAAGTAGATTATAATATATAAGCACATTCGATCTCCATATTTGTAATTTTTAAAGTTATTTTGCAACTCTGTAATTGAACAATTAAGTTATTCATGTTCATATTCATTTGAAAATTTCTTCTGAATAATTCAATTGCAAAAAAATTTGCTTTATTTATTAATTTTATGGGAAATCGTTAAATTCTTTGCGTTGAGTTCAAATTGAATCGTTTTTTCATGTCAATGTTAACGAATTATGTACTACTTTTTTTATGATAGTTTAACGTAAGAATAAAAGTAAATAACAAGACTTTTATTGGAAAATGTAATACACGTCAATTCGCTTTATAGTAAGAATAAAGAGTAGAACGCTTTTTAACAAAATAAGTAAAACATTTGACAAGAAGCTTGAGATCACTACAAATTTGCTGATATTTTTTATAATCATATTTATCTCAGTGCAACAATTAATACTGTTACAATGATTATTGAATTCATAGTCTATAATTAAATAATAAATAATTTTTAGTCAGTTTAATGCCAATAATTGTTTTGCAAAGAAAATAAAACCTTATATATGATAATAAATATATAATATTATTAATAATACATATAAAATAAGATTAATTATATAAACAAAGAAATAAAAATCATTAAAAAAATATGTTTATTTCTTGTATTATAGTAATATTCATGTATTAGAACTATTTCTTATACATATATTGAAATATTAATATTCTTCTTTAACTAAAAAAAAGTAATTGAATACAAATATCTTATCATTGGAAAGTATGCTGTCATCGATAATACTCCGCTTTACTCAGTTTCTACTCTTTATTGCTTTGTGCCGCCATTCGCTTGGGTAGTAGGATTATTTAGTGGCTTGGCAACACAGGCTCAATGGTCTAGGGGTATGATTCTCGCTTTGGGTGCGAGAGGTCCCGGGTTCAAATCCCGGTTGAGCCCAATTTTTTATTATTATGACTATTTTTTTTCATTTGCTTTAATACAGTTAATTGCTATATAAATTATTTTTTATTGTGTAGATATTGGAAGTAAACAAATGCTAAAAAGTTTGTTTATAATTTTTAGGTCATTTTACTCAATTAATTTGGAGAGGTAGCCAGTACTTTGGAGTAGGAAAAGCGCGCAGCCGGAGCGGCAAAGTAATCGTGGTAGCGAATTACCAACCGATCGGAAATGTATCCGGCCAATTTCAGAGGAACGTGTTACCACCGTTACCGGAAGGCGTCACTATTCCTCTTCCTCCGCCGCCGAAGATTCGCCAGACGCCTCCCGTCTCAGACGCGTCTGCCAGCAGCAGCGTTAGTAGCAACAACTCCGTCAGCACGCAATAATATACGGGTGCCGACTGTTTTTTCTGCGTCTGCACACGACGACACTATAATCACTGATCTTCCAACTAAATTCTAATATCCGATTAAACCCTATCATTATGAGGAATAATTCCTTCGTAGTAAAAACAAAACGCGGAAAAAAGTTATAGGAAAAAGAGTTTTTTCTTTTGATACGGTACAGAAAAAGTTATTGTATGAAGTAGAAAATGCTTTCATATAATATAACGATTTTTACTACATCGTGTTAAATGAAACCACTTTTAGTGGTATGGTAATTTTACGGTTATTTTGTATAATATAACGATTTGTACTATATCCTTGCAACCTTATGAGATATAGAAATGTTTTTCTATAACTTTCTTACGTGAAGTTATTAATTTTTTATATAACAAATAATGAAAATTTTTACAATAGTTAAAGACTATAATTTTAATGTAACAAAAAAATCTAATTTGTATAACATATTTTGCAATTTTAAATAGTGTAATCTTAATATTTAAAATATGCCTTGACGAAGATTTCATTTTATATTGAGGGGTTATTATCTTTATTAGTATACTTTCTCAGTAAAAGAAAACTTTAGTTAATTAACTCCGGATTATTAATTAAGCAGGTTTAATCGGAATCCTGTCGCACAACAGACTCGGAAAAGCAGTGCCAGGCAAAACGAGAACATGCAATATAAAAAAAGATAACGAAATTGAATGGTTAATAAAACGCTAGTTCCTGTTAAAATAACCAAAGTCTCTATTCGGAAATATACGAGAAAAAGCAAAAAAGTAATAATTATAATAATAATATAAAACCGTTGAATTCGTTTTTTTATGAAAATTATATTTTCTAGGATGACTATGTCCTAGTAAAAATTGACCGGGCGGCAACCGGGCATGTAATGGTTTGCCAGCTAAGGGCCTAGGAAGATGAAGTCACCTTTTCTGGCCCCTGGCAAACGAAGCATTACATGCCCGGCTACTATCCGGTCAATTTTTGCTATGGTGACTTTACTTTTTAATCATTTATTATGTATTATTATTAAACTTCTATGATAATTCAATATTGTTGTAATTAAAAATACAAAAAGTGCACTATTATAAATAAAAATATAATTTTTGTATATTAACTGCGAATCAATGGTTTTTTGTCTTGTTGACTGATATAATCATGTTTAATAAATGGCTTATGTACTCGAAATTCTGTTCAGAATGTCCAAGTACCAAGATCAATCAATCTACATACAACAAATAGTAATAGGCTAAAATTAAAACTTTAGATTCAAAAACCCTGGACATTTTGAACAAGAAAAAAAAACACTAAAAAAGCAGCTGCTCATATATATGTGTATAAAGTGCTTAAAATGAAACAACAAATGAAAAAAAATATATATAGTAATAATAATAATAATAATAATAATAATAAAGATATAACAATCAGAAAAACCAAAAGAATAAAAGAGCGTAGAAAACAAACGGAGCATGGTTGAACGTGTTTCAAAGCTTTGACAAGCAAAGTAAGCGTGGGTAAAATTATTTGCGAAGCCTTTGCCAAGTTATTTAATATTTAAAACGCGGTGCCTCATGTAATAGTAAGTTTAAACAAGTAAAATCGAGCAACAAAAATAACGAAGTGTGTTATAGATTTTAAGGAGATACATTTCGAAAATTTACACCGAGATTTCGTTTAACAACGAGAACAAAATATCGACTTTAGAACTCGACTTGTGAAGAGGCGAACGAAAAATTGCTCACGTATTTTGTTACGTAACTACGCTTTTTCCAAGTCGAGTGGCTTTCTACAAATTTTCACTATTTCCCAATCGAACAAATTATTTTTTTTCATCATAATAATTATTTCACAGTTTACATTAAATATTATGAACAATGCATTGAAAGAGATTGTAATTGAAGGTGTCCAGATTTTCCATTTTTAACATAAAATTACAATACAGATATATTTAATATTACATAAAATTCATATTTATTTAAAATTAAAAGAATGTTATACGGGAATTTATTTGTTTTTTATTCAAGGTAAAAATAAATATCTATGAATCATTTAAAGACTATTTTATTTTTTATCAATAAAACTCAATAATATTCCAAAATGCTACGTAATATTTCCAGAACATTTTAAAATATGGAAATTGTTAGCATACTGAAAACTTTAATATATTCACGTATATTGAATATATTGAAATATTAACAAGTTCATTTCTTGTTGTTTTACTGCAATGATATCTTCTAATCTGAACTTTGAGAAAGTACTAAAATATACCAGAAATATGTGAAAATATTTTTGGAAAGTTAATTTTTTGTTATTAGCAACACTACTATTTTTTTAAATGTTGAAAAATTAAGACAGAATATGTAAGAAAATGGAATAAGAAAATGGAACACCTGTGGGAATTTTTGAAAATTTGGTAAAGCAGAAACGAAAAAATAGTTAACGCAATAGTTAATGCTTTCCGAAGATTTTTTATATAAAAAAATGTATTGAATGTTTGATTTCATCTAAAATTTATAGTACCTGAATGCAGTGCGAACTTATTTTTTATACTGAGAAAAAAATAGTATTGTAAATGTTTATAATTATTTATATTATATTTTTCTCGGTGTAAACACTTGAATTTTGACACGAGCTTAGTTTTAACCAAAAACGCTTTAATTCTTAATAAGCACACATGCGACATTTATTGCATAAGCCCCATTCAAATTTGATGGCATAAGTGTCTAAATTATCTAACGAGACAAAGCTCGTTAATGAGGTTGATCTCTATTGTTATCTCTTCTCTCAATTTGGACTTAATTTTTCACCTCTTAATCCTCTAAGAACAGAGATATTATAATTTGCAAGTTTATTAAAAACAAAAAAGTAAAACCATTTAGTGTTTAAACAAAAAAATAAGAGATTAATTTGATTGTATGAACATTTTGTATGGAATTCTGTAAATTTAAAGAAAAATATTTCTTATTATAATTTAAAATGTATTTACTTTATAATAAGGAGTAAAAAACTAAAACTGAGTTATAATGTTATATATAGAAACTGTTAAAGATAAATTAAATTATTAAATTTAGTCATGAAAATAACTTTAACTCAGTTTATATGTAATCAGTGCTTATTTAATTATCTACCCTAAACTCTGATCTATCATAAAATGAAAAAAAAGGGTGGCCTTATTTCCAAATCAACCTCATAACGACATTTTGTTTTATATAATCAACAGAAACAAGAATGCTAGATTACATCAATAATTGAATGGTCTTTTAATTAACGTAGATTAATAACATGATAGTAAACACGAATCTGAATTTATATCTCCTATTTTATTATTGAAATTTACTAATCGAACATTTGTTCACGTGCATCTTAAGTTCCAAATATATATTTGTATAGAAAGCCTTAATTGCGTAAGACATCAGCTTTCATTTGATTTCAGAATACTATAATTAGAAGAATGTGTGAGCCGTGGGATATTTTATATCGTCGTTTTGTAAGAGATTCGTCAACTGACAGCAAAGCAACTGATAAAACGGACATATTTTTTACTAAAGTATATACTGTACCCTTACTCCAATTGTGAGCAAAGATTCTGTTTTGAAAGATGTAAAATTGATTATTATAAAGATAAAAAAAGTAGAAGTAATACGGTTTCGAGTAAAAAATAAGCGTAAATAAATTAAACTAAAGACACAAATTAATAAGGATATGGGCTATTGATGTTTTTAAATATTTACTTTAAAAATTGAAGTAAATGCAATATTAAAAAAATTATTAAATATCAAATTTTTAAGCTATTAATTACAAAAATATTGCAACAGTTCATATCCTTCGTGTTTTCCGTTAAATTACTATAACGAGTGTAATTATTTGCCTTCCACTGACAAATCAAAATGTTTCGATTAAACGCACGCAAAGCTACAATCATTATCTTTTTACACTCGTAGAATCTCAAGCAATGCTCAAACGAAAAAAAGGGTTCAAAAAACCATTTTATTTCTCATAGTATAAGGGCACCTGATTGTAAGGCCTATTTCATTCCGTAACGGATTCTCAATGTTTTGTACAACTTGCACGTGCAATCCAATTAAGCGAGCTTGCAAACTTCTGCGAAAATAATCGTCCCTAGATACATGTTGAACCCGCTTATACATTCCAACTTACGAGACCACATTGCACTTGTTTCTCTCAAGCTGTAACTACTATATATATATATATATATATACATTCACATACTCGAATCGTGATATAAGTTATTGCTTTGCGATTTATACGAAATGTTTGTATGCGAAAACAATGTTGCTACATATATAGATAACTTATATGTTACTGTAATTATAAAAAAATCAAATATTGATTACTAATTTTTTTTTCTCGTTACTAGAAAACAAAGTCAGAGTTATAGCATGCTAAAATGTTGATTGTTGGACGCATTTGGACGTTTATTCGCACAAAATAGATTACGATTGTTGTTAAACAGAATGAAAGAGAATAAATGGGCTAAAAAATCTAAGATGGTGTTTCTTATTATTTGAATATGATTAAATTTAAGAGGTATTTCTTTCGAAAAAATAAATTACGATAAATTCATTTATTAATAAGCTACAAGTTTAAATACCCCAATTAATTATTTAATTTTTTTATTATTGATTTCGATTAAAATAATATTAATAAGTGAAAAATTTAGTGACATTGGGAATAAGAATAAACAAGACTTTGTTCATAGTTTATAAAAGTGCAAATGCATTTTTCAACAATATTTCAAATACAATAAGTCAAAAATTAATAAAGCAAACACTTTTTAAAACTAACAAAATACTTGAATCGTCGAACGAAGTTTAAAGTAATATTTTTCATTTCCTTTTTGGTATAAACTAGTAACTACGTCCAAACAACGCGAAACTCTGCGGTTTATTTTTGCATTCTGTATGAATACATTTGAGTGTGTCCAGCTTCGTGGACTCTTCTGGTTGCACGAATGGAATGCACAAACTCTTAGCGCCCATAGATGGTGCTGTTGGATCTTGTGGATCTTCCCTACAATTGGATCAAAATATAGTAAAAAATTTTACATTTTGTATTATAATATAAAAGAACGATGGAAAATTAATCTTTGTAATAATTTATTAGTAATTTCTTCTATTTTAATAATTAAAATTGAACAAATACCTCGCGCTGTCACGTTTGATATTATCTTCACAAATATTGCCTCCACAGAATGGAGCCAATAACAAATTTTTCTGATTCAGTTGAACGCAAAATTCATCCCAACTATTCACTAATTTGATATGCTCATCCAAATCTGCTTTAGCCCTGCAAAAAGTTCACTTCATTAGTTACTGTATTATTAATGTAAAATTTAAAAATAAAAAATAAAATAAAGATCTTATTACGATCCAAATTAAGTTAAATTTAAACTTTGATGTTTATAATTTAGCATAAATGAATAAAATGAAATATAAATAAATATAAGTGAGTAGATACAAATGATGTATTAAACATACTTGTTGAACAAAGTTTTCTGAATTTCAATGAGTAAATTATTGATTGATTTTAGTGCATCCTTTCTCGCAGTTGTGATCCTCTGGCCATTGTCTCTCCTGACTAAGGTTATCTCATTCTTAGCCATGTCTTTGGGGCCAAGCTCTAGTCTAAGTGGTACACCTTTTAACTCCCAGCGGTTAAACTTCCATCCAGGACTGTAATTATCTCTATAATCACCTTTCACTCGCACTTCTCCGCTGACTCGCAACTCTTTTTCTATTTTTTCACATTCTGCCATAAGTGCGTCTTTTTGTTCCTGACTTGTCGAAGCAGTGATACCACAGGGAACAATTATAACTTGTACTGCTGCTACTTTTGGCGGTATTACCAAACCTTTGTCATCCCCATGAACCTTTAAAAAGTTTATTTTAGATTACTTGATCAGAATCTTATCAATATAGAGATTTTAATTTTGTTTACAAATAAAGTCTTAAATACCAACCATAATCATCACTCCGATGGTTCTTGTGGTAATACCCCATGAATTTTGGTAAACAAATATCTTTTCACCACCCTCCACAGCACCTTCTACCTGAATGTCGAACATCCGCGAGAAATTCTGACCCAGATGGTGACTTGTAGCACCCTGGATGCCACGGCCACTTGCTGAAATAAATGCTTCAACAGTTGTGGTGTAATCACCGCCAGCAAACTTTTCCTTTTCTGTTTTACGTCCAGGTACTACTGGTATCGCTAAGAAATCTTCATAAATCTGTTTGTATAAGTCTAAAATTTGAAGTACTTCTTCATCAGCCTCAGCCTTTGTTGCAAAAGCTGTATGTCCTTCTTGCCAGAGAAATTCGCGAGTTCTTAGGAACGGTTGAGGATGTTTGAATTCCCACCTCTAAAAGTTTATTTTTGTAATTCATAACTTACAACAACCATTATAAATATAAGAAAAAATTAAAATAAAAAATTACTTACAACAACATTATTCCATTGATTTAGTTTAAGTGGTAAGTCTCTGTGAGATTTAAGCCATTTGGCATAAGCCGGATACATAACAGTCTCCGACGTTGGTCGGATAGCAATTGGCTCATCCAAATCCGAATCACCGCTTTTTGTCACCCACGCGACTTCCGGCGCAAAATCCGCAATGTGTTCCTTTTCTCTTTCAAGGGCAGCGCGACTTACGAAAATTGGAAAATAACAATTTTGTACTCCCAATTTTTTTATTTCATTATCAAAAAACTCCTTAATTATGTCCCAAACTGTGAAACTCCATGGTCGCAAAATATAACAACCACTAACATCATAATATTCTATCATTTCACCTTTTGTTATTACCTGAAATTAATGATTTTTTATTTCAACTAAAATAAATGTTGCGTATACTACGGGCACGATGCCTTTAAATTTTTTTATAAACACTATACATTTTTTAATTTATTAAAATTTTTTGCCTAAAAATCTGTTTATACAAACAATTTTTCTCCTGACATTTATATTTGCGCGGATGCGCGCGCTTTCATTATTTATAATGCATTAAATTAATTATTTACGACTAATTTAATAAATTTTTATTGATAACTATATTCTTTATGTTTTATTTAGACATATTTTATAACAGTTCTGACTGAATCATGTTAATATTTGAATGTTGTATTTCACCAATTAATTTACCTGAGAATACCAATCGGAGAGATTTTCAAGTTTTTTTGCTTCTAAACCAAGTCTTGTTCCGGTTTTCGTAGGGTCTAGTTCCTTCTTTGAGGCATCAATTTTTTCTTTTTTTGCAGTTTTTCCAGATTTTTGTTTAGGATCCTTTTTCTTTTCAGCTCCAGAAGCCTTTAATTGATTGAATAATAAGAATTCAATTTAAATTATTGAGTTATTTTTTTATTAAAAATATAAACACAACAATGTATTTAATTGGAATAATCGATTACAGAAATGTAATATTAATCAATCCATTTTTTTATTAATTTTATTAATTACCTTATCTGATTTTGAACTTCTAGAAGAAGCAGAGTTAGCTGCGACATAGTCATTTCCTGTCAAATTTTTGTATTCTGCCTTCAAAGCCAACAAGGTTTTAACTTCAGTATCGATTGCTACCTTTTCTACTTTATCTTGTTTCAATTTTCTTAATTTATCTCCTTGCTGTACAATCTTGTCAGTTAATTCAGCAACATCATTAGGTATTTCAGACGTACTAATTTTCTCTACAGCCATTTTTTCATTATTCACACTACGTAATTTAGAATCAGAATCAGGCAAATTTTTGTATTCAGTTTGATTTAATTCTCGTACCTCGTTTCCTTGTACAGTTACCTTCTTAGTCGCTGCAGATGGCGACCAATCAGAACCAGTTAACTTTTTGTATTCACTTTTTAAAGCCAATAAAGTTTTCACTTCAGTATCGATTGTAGCTTTGTCCACTTTTTTCTGTTTTAATTCCCGAACCTTATTTCCTTGTTCGGTTACTTTCTCGGAAATTTTTGAAGCACCGTCAGAAGACGTTGTAGTATTTGTAGATGGTGCATTTGCCGCTACAGATGGCGACCAATCAGAGCCTGTTAAACTTTTGAATTCACTTTTTAAAGCCAATAAGGTTTTTACTTCAGCATCGATTGCAGCTTTGTCCACTTTTTTCTGTTTTAATTCCCGAACCTTATTTCCTTGTTCGGTTATTTTTTCGGAAACTTTTGAAGCATCGTCAGAAAACGTTGTCGTATTTGTAGATGGTGCTTTTGCTGCTACAGATGGGGACCAATCGGAGCCTGTTAAACTTTTGAATTCACTTTTTAAAGCCAATAAGGTTTTCACTTCAGCATCGATTGCAGCTTTGTCCCCTTTTTTCTGTTTTAATTCCCGAACCTTATTTCCTTGCTCGGTTATTTTTTCGGAAACTTTTGAAGCATCATCAGAAGACGTTGTCGTATTTGTAGATGGAGCTTTTGCTGCTACAGATGGTGACCAATCGGAACCTGTTAAACTTTTGAATTCACTTTTTAAAGTCAATAAGGTTTTCACTTCAGCATCGATTGCAGCTTTGTCCCCTTTTTTCTGTTTTAATTCTCGAACCTTATTCCCTTGTTCGGTTATTTTTTCGGAAATTTGAGTAATATCGTTAGATGCAGATGGCTGTGGAACAACGGTAGATTGCGTCCAATCAGAGCCAGTAATAGCTTTAAAATCAGCCTTCAAAGCTTGTAAAATTTTCACTTCTGTTTGTATAGTTTGCTTATCAGCTTTATTTTGTTTAAGCTCACGGATTTTATTTCCTTGGACAATGATATTTTCCTGAACTTCATAAGCTTTAGTGGAGTCAGATTCCTTTGGAACCTAAAAAAATTTAACACAATATAATTTAATACAAATAGATATAATATAGTATATATCAAATAATTATCAATTTTTAATAATAAATATGTATGCAAGATAAAAAAATAATATATGAAATGGATATTTTATTTATAAAAGTGATGAAAAATCTGTTTAAGTAAGTAAATTCATTTGTGCTGAATCTCAAATAAAAATATAACTTAAAAGAAAAAAATGAATCATTGTTTTATGAATATTTTCAATAATTAAGTAATAACTGTTAATTTATTTATTATTTTTTAAATGAGTAATTATAAGATATGAAATTTATTTATCTACAGTGTTTATAAAAGTTTTAATTTATTTTTAATTAATTTATAACAGATTTAATTTAATTAATACAACAGATACTTAGTGATAAGATACACACTAATTAAAAAGAAACATATTAAATTATTAAAGAAAGAGGTTCACTTTTATTAAAGTTATTATGCGTCAAATGTCGAAGATTTGACATATGTTGAATAAAGCCACGTTGCCAAAAGCCAACTAAACAGCAGTCTGGTTTTTACTTTCAACCGATTACACAGATCCGAAAGTGAGAAAGGGAAGTCGCGAGTGGGAGAATACTGTACAGATGTAATTGTCTTCATCTGTTCCTTTCTCTTTTCATTATACATCAGTATATTAAATCAACTTAATATTTTATAAAAAGTATTAGATAAATAATATTAAACAAATAAATTACCATTAATTAATTAATTCGTTCATTGTTTCTATTTAATATAATAGAATTGAATAATTGATAAATTAATAATAATGTTTAATCATATTATATTTAATTATAAATTAAAATTTATTAAAATAATTATAAGTTATAGCATAAAAATAATTATGAAATGTAAAATAATTGTAATCATTCTAAAATTTCACATGCCTCTATCTTAGTTTTGGATTTTTCTTCGGCTGTAGTAGTCGCTGTCGTTGTAGTATGACCATCTGGAATATTGAACAAAACCAATGGTTGCTCCCGAGAGGAAAATGAACTAACAGGTGAAAATGGCACATCACAACGGAAATATCCTTTTCGTAAGATCTGAATGATCTCACCTTTTTTTACTCTGGATAATTCACATTCTCCTAACATCATTTTTTCTTGCTATAAAACATAATTTACATCACTCATGTGTTTTTTCATATCAAGTCTAGGTTTATGGAAACAAAAAATCAAATTACCCGTGTATTTTTTGCGACAAAATCTTTAAAATCATCGTCCTTCCCTAAAACTGCTTTGCTCATAATATGATCAAAGAATACCATACAACATGGTATCAACTGACGGTCCTTTTCACCAGACAGTACATCCTTTGGCGAGCATACCCAAGATACTTTAAGCGTATTTTTAAAGTCTTTGTCTTCAAAATTTGTTGCTGCATTAATTGATGTAATTTTGCCATTTTCTCGAACTATTTTTTTAATTAAAAGGTTTCCCCAATTTATAAAAGTCGCATTACTATTTTCTTTTAACTGATCTGCATCTTCTCTTTCAATATATACTTTTGGTCCAACTAAAACTTGTTTCATGCCCAATGACTTATCTTTTTGATGATTTTGTACAGACAGCCACTCAGTTTTTGCATTTTCAACGTTCACAAGAACAATATCATTTTCAATTGCAGTATATCTAAATTTTAAATATATTAATTTTAATAATTTAATATTATTTTCAAACTAACTTAAGGCATAGAATTTTTAAAATAATATTTATAAAAGTTATATGAATAACAGTTCATATTAAAAGAAATCAAGATTAAATAAAATATTATTTAGTTCATTAACTTGGTAGAAGGAATACGCTACGCGGAGCAATGAAATGGAAATCATAAATTGTTTCAAATTAATGATGAAATATAAGTAATTACCTTGTTGCAATGGGATCGATGATTTTTTTGTTTATGGCCCAAATTTTATCCCATTCCATAAAAACAACAGATTTGGAACTTCCTTGAGCAATGATGAACTCTTTTAATCCAGTTACAGTCATTCCTCGTCGCAAAATTCCTCGAACAGTGGGGAAACGAGGGTCATCCCAACCATCCACAAGACCTTCCGTCACAAACCAAGTTAACTTTCGTTTTGAAAGAACAGTATGTGTCATGTTTAGCCTTGAGTATTCCCAAATATAAGGACGATTCAAGCCAAGAGCTTCAATAAACCAATAAAATTGAGGATCTCTGTCATGGTACTCGGTTGTTCTTAACGTGTGAGTTACCCCTTCAATAGCATCAACAATTGGACATGCAAAATCATATGTTGGATAGACCCTGGAAGTAAATTTTTGATTTGTTGTAATAAATTAATGAAGAATTCTTCAAATAATTTTTTCTCATTTAATTTTACAATTAATAATAAATGTATTATAATGAATTTTGTAGTCATACTTGTATGTTGTTCCTGTTCTTGGATGTGGTTCTGGTTTACATCTGTAAATAGTTGGATCTCTCATACAACCATTATCAGATTTGTAATCAATTTTGGCTCTAACGCAACATTGTTGTCCTTTTGGACTACCCTTCAACATTTCTGACCACAATGCCAGATTTACTTCTACAGCTACAAATTAAAGAAAAGAGAATCAGTTATTATATCAAAGTACCATTATTAAAAAAAAAGTAAAGGAAGAAAAAATCTTAAATGCTTTTTATAATAACAATTAATTGTTTAGATAAGTAATTAATATTTACATTTATCACGATTTTCTGACGGTAACTTTTTATCTCTTTGTTCCTTCATTATTTCAGCTGGTGTATCATCCACAAAAGCTTTTCCATCTTTTAAAAGTTTTTCACAATACGATAACATTACTTCAAAGTGATCAGATGAATGAGTGAATATATTTGGTTTAATCTGCAACATTTCTAAATCTTCCAATATAGCTTTCTCAAATTCCACATTCTCCTTTGCAGGATTGGTGTCATCAAACCTCATTATTAGCTTTCCATTGAATGCATCTGCATAGTACTGGTTCAAAAGAGCAGCTTTTGCATGACCAATATGCAAATAACCACTAGCCTCAGGTGGAAAACGTACAACTACCTAAAGGAAATTATATAATTTATATTTAGATTTTAAATGCATATATATTTTTAATGATTTTTTTATTATTAATATTAGTAATAATAAAATGACTATTTATTTATTTTATCTTTTTGAACATTTATAGTAAAATAATATGTTAATTGAAGATAAATATTTCATTTTAACGCATTTGACCTTCATAATGCATTCCAATAATAATGACAAAAATATTTTACTCGACCCTAACCTACAATATCGAACTTTTTGAAGAACTAAAACTTTTTTTTTTGTTGAAATTATTATTAATTTATTAACATCATTAATTTTTTCATATTTTTAAAAGCATCTACATTTACCTTCCCATTTTCCGCACCAGGCAAATCAATGAACTTGCCTTCCTGTTTCCTCTTGTTTCCCTCCTTGTCTTTTTCTCTTAATTTATTATTATTCTTTCTGCCGTTCTGCTTATTAGCAGACACATTTTCCTTATTATGCTTCTTTGACACCATGTCGATGATTTTGATTACTTGAGGTAATGCTTCAATTTGCTTAAACCACCTTGCGATGTGCACGTACTTGTCTTCAAGAATCAATTGTCGATCGTATAACGCAGAAAATATACGAATGTCGGCGATAGTCAAATGTTTTGCCACTAGCCAAGTTTTCAAAGCCAAAGCAGAGTTTAAATAATTGAGAGTCGCGTCCGCCAACTCTACACCTGACATGTGACCAATAGCAAAAGATAACCAGCTATCAACTTCCGTTCTCTCTAAAGCATTGCTACCGCCTACAACATGTTTATATTTATATATGCTAACATTTAGTGAATTTTTATAACAAAACAGTAAGTAAATAAAAACAGAATAATATAACTATAGGCATTTTATTAATAATGTAATATAAATTAAGCGTGAAAAAAGTATTTCATTTATTTAATCAGATTTTATTCTAAAAACAAAAGTATTTGATGAAAACAAACGATGAATAGCGTTGTTTGTTCTAGTAAGGTCATGTTTATTTTCATTGTAACTAACCGAAGAAATGTAAATAACACGTTCCTGTTAAAAACAATGAAAAGTTGAATTCAAATAAAATTAATCATTTATTATGTTAATTTATTGTACGTAAGTTTATTATTATATTATAATTTTATATATATTATTTTCTGCTCTTTTATACCTTTATTCTAGTACTTTATTTTATACTTTATATATTTTATTTTTTTATATTATTTTTTTATAATGTATAATTATTATATATATTTTTTTGTATTGTTTTTTTTCTTTGTTTTTTTGGAACATTTTTTGAAAATTGAGAAAATAAAATATAATTATATAATAACAATATAAATTTATGTATATATATTATATATATATATATGTAAATTTATTATGTTATAGATATAATTAAGTATCGTTAAAATTGAAATATAAAATTAATCATTCTTGACTATCATTATTAAACATATAGTAAAATTTACCTGTGCATACAAATGAACAAATTATATGTTATTAAAATTATTTTGTGTTAATTATTTAAAAAGAATCATTTCCAATCAAAATAATTATATGTTTCAGATAATAATTAAATTTCATTATTCATCTTTAAAAACCAGTAATTGTCAGTTAAATTTAATATAATTGAATTAATTTTATTGTAATTAATTCAGTAGAAATTAATTTTATTGTAATTAATTCCAATGCATTATAATTTGTATTTGACATTAATAAGCTAATCAACTATACAATATTTTTTACATGATTTTAATATACAATATACATTTTTTAATGTATATTCTAATCTTCTGCACTTATTTTAATATAATTTTTTGCAATGTACCTTAGTAAAATTTAAAAAAGATCTAATTGTAACATATGATAAAAGGAAGTAGGAAAGTGATTGAAAAAGTTTATAAACAGTACCATACAACTCGGGATAAATTGTTCTTGCAAAAAATCGAGCAACATTGTTCTCGCTGGTGGCAATCACATTTCCATCCTTATCTTTCAATTCCAAGTAGCCAGGGTTTTTTTTATCTTCAACCATAATCACTTCTATATCAATATTTTTATCATTGCGTACAAGCTCCACTAGAATCAATGCTCCTAAAGGTGACATAAAATTTATTCATAATTTTTCATTTTCAGATGATTTAAACAAAATCTAGAATAATTTTGTCTGGTGAATTCAAGAATTTTTTTCATTCTAAATTTAAACCAGACACATGCTGTGACTATAAATTTCTTACCAATGGGTATATCGTATGAATTCACATGAATTTTAAGAGCCATTGTGATATCCAGTCGATGATCACAGTTATTTTAATAAAGGTGACAATTAATAATTCAATTTTTTGTGGAAAAATAATGATGTGTTCAGAGCAGTTTATAGGTTACACACCGACCGCTGCTCTGAAAAACGAGGAAATGTCAGCGACATGAACGTAGCAATATTACGAATAAGAATTAAATAAAGATGGCAACAACTTCGGGTATAACCATACCAGGCAGTGATGCCAATGAGCCGTGGGCCGTTTTCTATTAGCATCACTAGAGCTGTCTCTGTTGCACATGGTCGTCTGCAACAGAGACATCATAAGATCAAGTTGTGTACAATTATACTTAAAAACTAGACAGATAATCTAGTTATTAATAGATAATTAAGTAAATATTTAAAAAAAAATGCAAGAAATATGTGTAAAATATTTGAAATTATTTTCTCTTGAAGTAACATAATAAAACATAGTAAATGAATTTGATTTATTAATTATCTTAACAATTTGATAATTATTTTACAATCTTACACGTATATGATAAATGTACGTAACATTTACAAATATTACTTATATTTGTTATATATTTTAAATAAATATTTAAAGTTTTGGATTAAAATTTGTGTTAGTTTCGTTAACATTTATTCATTCTGTTAATAATTAGTCCACTCTCAGCCAGTAAGATGCACGTTTTTTCATTATTTGAAAATATATAAACCGTTGTGAAATAAATGTCAGATATTTTAAAAA
>JABFPN010000737.1:0-39070 GCA_022817305.1 Leptoteleia sp. ZL-2020
ATTGTTAAATAATCTCCCAGATTGAGAAAATGTGCTGAATCAACAACATCAATTAATTCTCATTCATTTTAATAAAAACGAATAACACCCTAATCTAGTAATTAACGCTTACGGCATCATCTTAAATCCATCATTAATTTTTTACTAAAATGTTGTTTCCCTAAGACATAATGTAACTTTAAATTTAACAAAAAAACCCCAAGAAACTAAACCAATAAAATGCTTTTTCATCCTTACCACTTAACAAAATATTAATAAAAAGTGGTTAATTTATATATAATCACGTATTTCATATTTAATAAGCATTAAATTTGTCGTCATTTAGGTCAAAAGAAAATGGATACTGTTTTTCATATGCGTTCTTTGGGAACGGCTGCTGAGGGTGTGCGGGACCAATATGCGGATGGAAAAGCTGCCAAAGTCTGGGAAGTTTTCATTGGTGATAAAAAGCAGAGGAAGCAGAATTACAAAGACTTCCTCGTGGGGCTTTTGAAGCAAAGAGGATGCAAGCGCATCTTAGATGTGGCATGCGGAACGGGCGTTGATTCCATTATGTTGCTGGAGGAAGGTTTCGAGGTTGTCAGCGTTGATGCATCGGATAAAATGCTCAAGTACGCATTAAAATCTAGATGGGACAGAAGAAAAGAACCGGCCTTTGATAAATGGAGTAAGTTCGACGCAAATTGCTTTTGAAAAAAAAAATTATGTTTCTTAATTACACACTTGAGTAAGTTTATATATAAAATTCAATGCGGAATATACACTCGACGCTCCCATTTTCCACGTGTTCGAGACCGGAAACGCTCCCATTTTCAGCATGGCGCAATTGCGCACGTGTTTAGCGCATGTATATTTTCATTGGTTATTTCTATTCGGTTGTTTTGGTTGTAACCTGCCTTAAACTGTATACAATTATTAATGAATCAAGCAAGTTTAAATTTCCCGCCATCGATATTCAGTAATTATTGGTTAAACAGCGAACCGGATATAGCGTTTCAATAACGAAACAAATGGAACATTTCCGCTGAAAATGGGGAAGAAATTTCGCTGAAAATGGGAGCACTTTGAAAATGAGAAGGTGGAAAATGGGAGCGTCAAGTGTATTATTTTATAAATTGTTCAAATTTAAGAATTGTTGACCTACAAGAAATATTTTTATATGAAAGGAGTATATATATATATATATATGGGAAAACTGGTATATATTTTAAATTTTCAAATGAAATTAAAATTTAATTTTTAGTGTCTTCAATCCTATATTAATAATTAACTTTTTAATATACAATTTCTGAAATGGTATTTGTTATTTATGTTAATATTATAAACCAAAAATTGATCAGAAGAAATATAAAATCTATGTATATTCCATCAAAAAGCCACGAAAAATCAAAATTCCACATAAAAATGTAGGATTTTTGAGAAATAACTTACCAATTTATGGTGTTTTAACTTATTTTATATAATAGTAGAGGCACAGAACCCGACTTTTGTTTTCCTCTTAGTAATGTACCCTGGTTTGAGCTAAATCTGGTGGCAAGATTCTTTGTAATTGTACCCTTTTTTTTATAGTAATCATCTTTAACCTATTCAATTACAAAATTTTCCTCTTCTCATATATAATATGGGATTTTCCTCTTCCCATAAATAAAGAACATATATAACCTGATTAATCTATAATACATGTACTTTTGGCCTCTATGCCGTAACCCTCGAGTTTTTTCGAAAATCAACAAGTCATTTAAACCCCATACCTGAAGATAGTCATATTGAAAAGCGCATTTACTTCATGGGCTTAAAAAAGAAAAAGTAAAATGATGTAAATATTGCCCTTGTTATAAAAGTCTTTCTCTTAATTAAAATTATACATATTATATAATCCGCGATAATAAAAATAACATTCATGTTTGTCTCAGCTCCTTTAAATTTGTTCGAGTAAATTGTGACACCAAAGATATGACCACGTCAAAGATATAACCGGATTTGAATTGAACGAAGGGTCAACCGAAGTTGATGTTTGTTTAATTTATCTCATTTTCGCGTTTTATCAACGCATTGCACTCTTCTTTCATAAATATCACGTAATTGTTTAATTAAGTTACCAGATATTTGAGAGCGTGAAAAAAAACAACAATTTGTTATTAAATAATAACAGTTCCTCAACTGGCTTGAAACGTCAGATAAGATATATATATATCTGCAATTATTAGCGATACTTATTTGTAATTTTATTTTATTTGACGTTAAATTAATTTTTATTATAGACCAATTTAATTTTAAATGATACAAGTGAATTGTATCATTTGAATTAATTGAATTAATTTTGCAGCAGAAATAACACAATTCTGATCATATATACGACGTGATTAATAATTAAGAGCAGTTTGGTATAAACAATTAAGAAGAAATAAATAACAAAAATTGAAAACAATAAAATTATCTGCTCTATAATTCACAACAAATTAATTGATGATAACATTTAAGGAATATGAAAACAAATACTAAAAATAGAATTTAAAGGTAAACAAAATAATACAAGTACCAATTTTCAGTAATCGAGGAAGCCAATTGGCTCACATTAACTGAAGATATTAAGCACTTGATAGGAGATGGTTTTGATGCTGCAATATGCTTAGGGAACAGTTTTGCTCATCTCCTCGACACTTATGGGGATCAAAGAGAACAAAGGTATATATATGTTGTTTATATACATATATAAATTTAAAATAGTTAAAATGATGACATTTAAATGTCAAACTAAATTGGCGTTTAAAAATCATATAATAAACACAAACATTTGTGTTATAAGTATTAATTAATATGATAATTATTTATTAATTATTTATTTACTAATGAAATGTAATCATTATAGACTAGCTATATTAAATTTTGAACGCTGCTTAAAACCTGGTGGGTGCTTATTAATTGACCATAGAAATTATGATGAAATCTTAAAAACTGGTGCAACGTCTCCTCAAGGAATTTATTACAATGTAAGTAATGAAATGATTAATATTTAATGTTTAAATGTAAGATAATGCTATGATATAGATTCTTGGCACAAAACCTTAAACCACTTAATGTTTCATTAAAACTTACATCTTGACTTCGGAAACGATTGAATTTATGTCATTGTCATACATTGACATATAAAGCATTTTTTCCTGTGTTGAAACTTGATAATGATTACAAACAAGATCGAAACATCGCCTCCAATAAGTAATCAATAAAGAAGTTTGAAAATAAAATGTATTAATGACAAAATTAAAGTTTACTATATTATTTATAAAAAATGTTCAAAGGATAAGATATTTATTTTATGATTACAGTAATGTATGGAAATTATTATTGATTATATAACCTGAATTTATCGATGATAAAACCAATGCTTTTATTTTATTTTAGAGTAATAGAATAAAATCAATCACCACGTCAGTGATGATCACGGAAGGACGACCAAACATGATTATTTTAGATTATGCATTAAGTCTGGATGATAAATTTAGTGATACTGATGGTACATTCAGATTATCATACTATCCTCAAAAATTAGATGGCTTTTCTGAATTGCTAAAAGAGGCTTTTGGTAGCAATTCAATGCATACAATTTTTGGAGATTTTAAACCTTTAAGCGAAGAACAACCAAAATTCTATATACATATTATTGAAAAGAAATTAGATTAATAATTTATTCAATAACAATCGAGTCTCATTTTTATTCAAGAAGAAATCATTGATGACAAACTTGCATTCCTATTTTTGTGTATGATAATTTTATAGTAAATTAAATGCTATATAGAAATTAAATTAAAATTTAAAAAGTTTAATAAAGGTTATATTTGTTGTTTAATCAAACGCAAATTTGTACTGTAAGATTATTGAATAAAAACATTTATAAAATTCATTAGTATTGTTTTTTATAATAAATGATTAATGCCTTTTCAGTTTTAAATTTTATTTAAACATATCTTTATTGAACATATTTTTAAAAATGTATAAAATTTATCTGCCTAGTTGATATAATAAAAACCACATTTTCGACAAACGTTTTTGCCTATAGAGTAAATTTGTTGAAGCCAAATATGATATATACCCTTATAAAAATATATTATCGAAGCAGCACCAAAAACTTGGTTTTCATTAATCTTATAATATTATATTATTATAAGTATCGTTAACGGAATGAATACAATTTCGAAATATTGAAATGTATGATAAATTCAAATAACAATTTGATACTGCAAAATAAATAACTGTTATTAAATAAGTACATGTTTTCTAAAATTTGTTCAGCTGCATTGCTCTGATATCTCACGGTTGTTTTGCATCATTCTCTCTTAAAATGCTTTAATACCGAATAGTTATTTAATTTTTTTCTTCTTTTTTAATTATATACATTATAAATAAATCCAAAATGTTTATTTGAAAACAATTTAAGATTAAAAAGTACTTGCATTTAAAATGTAAATCTTTCGTTTTCTGCTTTTAGATTGTAAGAGAGAAAAATACACACCTGAATAAGTGAATATTATACAACATTAAACAAACATATTTTTAAAAAGTAACGAAGCCGAAGATAAAATGTTTTTTTTTGCTATGAATTATATAATGAATAATTTATTGATCGTATAAAATATAAAATTATAAAATAGAGGAAAAATTTGTTTTAATTTATTATTATGAGAAAAACGACTTAAGTACAAATGGAAATATTTATAATGAATTAACCCTAGTTTCTCACATGTACACATTTCTTATGAGATCTACTGTATATTTTCATATCTACATTATCTAGTAATATACTTGTTATATTTTTGTTTATTTTTCTCTTAATTTAATACTAATTTCACGATGAAATTTGATTTTTTGATATGAGTAACTAGAGTTACATTGTTTGATCTATGTCCTAAAATTTCATTACGATTGTTCCAGCAGTACATTTCAAAAATTACAAATTAATCTCAATAACAAATGCGATAGGCTTTGATAAAACTATAAATGCAGTTGTTCAGTACAGAACTGATACATGAACTTTGAAAAAAAACTTTATCAAACCTCTATACTTGATTAAAGTGTAAAATATGATTACTTCATTGATTGCTGTTTAGAGCAATATTAATATATAAAAAGTACTTTCTTTATGAAATACAATTGTATAATAAATATAAAATACTCATTTACTTCTCATAAACAGTAATAAAGCCATGCAGTGTATTAAATGTAAAATATAATATATTTAATTCAAAATATAATTTAGTTTGGCAATTCATTTTCAAAGTTCATGTTGCCATTATATTATTCTTTGTAACAGAAATCAGTCACTTATTATATTATCAAATTTACAAGCGTAGTTATTTTTATAAAATTTATAATTAGACTCCTTATTATCATTTTATAATTACTATAATCTTTTGACAAATTGTTTACAATTAGTCAATAAGGCACAATAATTAGTCTTGCGTTGTTTAAATGCATTCTGTAAAAACCAGACTCGTGATATGTATATCAAAATGTACAAAAAGATCTTAATTCATATCTTTTAAAATTTTTTAGTAAGGCAATAGCCAAAATCGGGATAATTTCTTATTATAGTTATACAAATGTACGGAAAATTTTTATATCAAAACTTTGTAAAATATTAAATTAATATCGTTGTACAATATTGTTTTTCTACTTCTTTATATTATCATGTATCCTATAAAATACTTTTAACTCTGGAATTATATAATAAAGCTTTTATATATAATTATGAGAACTTTTAACAAATCCTTCCGATAAAAAATAGTCTTATCTTTCCATTCGAAATTCAAAAATTCAAATCAAAATTATATAAGAATAAGTGTCTATATATGTATATGTATTTCTTTTATAAAACAATTTATTTTACAAACTTTTAAAATTATTTTTCAAATAGTGCAATTATTTTTATTGCAATTATCAACATGATAATTATAGATCAATCATTCATATATAATCTTGCATTTCATTTGTAAGCATAAGTGCATAACGAGATAATCTGTTAACTATGGTCAAATCAAACTAAAACCTACTTTGAAGTACATTTCGATACTAAGTTATATTATTATTGCAAACATTGCAATAATGTACGACAGGGTATCATGCGAATACTTTTGGAGAGATTGATTTCAAATATGACTTTATATTTTTTTGGCCAGATAGAGAAACAAACAATTATATGCACAAATTTAATTAACTACCTTTACTTTTTAATATTCATTTTATTGGCAAAAATTACGCTATTACGTTAAATTAGGCGAATAAAAATTATATTAAAATTATAACATTCTTTTTTAATCAAAATTCTAATCAATTATAATATTATTCAATTTAAAAATTAAATAAACTATATTATAACTATTTAAAATAATTCATTTTGAAAATAACGATATATATATCTTATACATTGTTAAAATTAATTTTGATCTTTGTTCTACAATTTTCCGTATACATGAAATAAATATAAATTGTTCTTATCTTCTAAATTAAATTCATATTTAAAATCTTGATTGCATTGCAATTTTGTAAATTGGTAAAAATTTGATTACATATATAGATACCCGTTGTATAATAAAACAATAATACTCTGTTCAATCAATTGATCGAAATTTTGTTATAATATATCGATTAAAAATTGCATTTAAAATGCAATTGTTGCACAAAGCTGCATTGAGGGAGCTAAAGTTGCGTTGTGATGACAGTTTTTCTGGTGATAACGGTATGTTTGACTGGTGTCTGTGATGTTATTGATTTATTCATAGGTTCAGACACTAACCAAGGACTAATATCGGATACACTTTGCATATCTTCCTATAACAAATAAAAATGTACCATTATCAGTAGTTAAACAAATTAATTTGTATTTTTAATTATAATGTGATTACATATTATACTTACAATAAATGTTTACAATAAATAAGTAAGTAAATAAGAATAAAATATTTGATGTCTAAATGTATGTTAAGATTGTGAAGAATATCGATTATATGAATGACTCTTTGTCAATAAAGAAAATTAACTTAACCTATTAAACTAGAAACGTATTTGTATTATCACCTACAAGTTACTATTGGTCAGAAAATAACTTGTAATAATAAAACATTTTATTTACTTTTCATACAAATACATGTTTTGTATTAATAATAACTTTCTTTAATGTTTTTACATTACTAGTACTATTTTATTACAAAAAATTATATTTCTATGCCTTTATTAATGCAAAATACAAACGTATTTCACGCGTACAAACATGCAAATGAAGACAAAACAAAGCACATTAATGCAAGCGATGTACACTGAGAAAAAAATTAATTAAAAATTAATTTGTTCATTACCGTGTTTTCGCCAACATATTTATCTCTACAATGCGTTTCTTTAATATTTGTACTCAGTACGTATAGGTACTTTTAATAAGAAAGAAAAATACATTATCTTCTTATCTTATTAAACAAAGCGCTATGTACCAAATACATACAAACTTTACTGCGAACATACTAGAAAATAGACAAGAATAAAACTGAAAATCATAATAAAATTAATATTTTGGACTTTGTTTTCCAAAGTAACATTATTTTTTAAGGAGCACTGTGCAGGCGATTTAACAGTTATTTTTGTAAATTAATTTTTAAAGAAAATTGTTCTCAGCGTAGGTATTTGAAAGCAAGCGACAAATTATGACGAACCTTGTGTTTGAGTGTCGTTGTTGTGGTATGAATCTCTTCTGTCTTGACAACTTTCGCGTTATTCTTCTCGGTTTCCTTTTCATCTTTCTTCTCAAACACGGGCGTTACCTCGGGCGCCGAAAAGCTAATATCCTTGAACGGATTTAGCAGCCCGAGGAACGGATTGGAGTCGATGAACGGATTTGTGTTGGAAGTCTTTTCCTCGGACTTTTCGTTAAGACCGACTTCTTCGATCTTTGCTGTCGGTTCGCTATTCGCATGAGCGACATCGTTTATGCTGTTGTTGATAAACGGATTGAAGGGGTTCTGGGACGGATTGCTCTTTGGCATAAAAGGCGTCGTGGTCTGCTCAATTTTGCCCCAACTATCCAAAGAAAAGTGCGTTACCGTGACAGTGTCATCGTGGGAGGTATTTAGCCCACTTCCACTCACGTTTAGTGTCAATTTGTCGCCGCCCTGTGTCGATCAATGAAGCAAAAGCTGTTTTAACATTAAGCTAGCGACGAACAAAAAAGCAATGGCAGATACACATATCAACCAGTTGGATAAGAAGTATCTTATCATAAACCAAATCGTATAATTTATTTGTTTCCCAAAAAGATATCTCATTGAAATAGTACTAATTTCTTGAAACTACTTAAAGTAATTGAATTTGGCAGTGATGTTGGCAGTGGCACCGCAGGGAAATATGCCGTTACAAAGTTTCATTTTGTTACGGTATATATGTACGTTTCTTCTTATGCTACGGTTAAATGGAATATTTTGAAATATTTATTGAAAAACTTTGATTATTGCTAAGGAAATTTAATAAGTTAATATAATAACTGAGTGTAATTACTAAATTAATTGTAATGATTACACTAAATTGATACTGTAAACTAAACTTGATTTTTTATATAAACTTTCTAAAAATAAAATAATACATATTGGTATCATCAAACAAACGAACTAGAATAATGTAGAGACAAACACAAGTTGATGAATGTGAATGAAAAAAATAACTGTACAAATCTAAAAACGGACCATGAACGTTTGTACTTATAAATCGAAGTATGGTTACTTGGAAATATAATTGAAAAAAAAACCTTACCACTGATACAATGGTAGCTGCATCGGAATGTTGACTTTTATCGACTGTGACTAAAGGTGCCGTCGAATCTGTCATTGTAATAGATACTAAATTCGAGCTTTTAATTGGCTCCGGTGTTTTCGCTTTAAGAATATTGCACTTGATAGGCTCCGGAGTTATAGGGGAACTCGGCGGCAAATCTGCTATGCTACCGACTTGATTATTAGGAACTAGGTGCTGGACCGGCGAATGACTGATATTTTCGATGGTCATGTTTGCTTTCAGTAAATCGGAATCTTTAGAACTGGGAGTCACTGTTGTACTATCCGAATGTTGGTCTTTCAATTTCAGAAGATTGTCTACAAATGGTGTATTCATACTCGATGAATCAGAGGAGGATTTGGTGCTACATTTGCTGGGCTGACGTTTTAAAGACCCATCGTCATCTGAAATTTTAAAATAAATGCTATTGTAATATTTTGTCAATGAATTAGAACATACTAACATTATAAAATATTGTTTAATAACAATCCATTACATTTGATATTTAAAAAGAATATACTAAAATTAAATTTTTATATTTTAATCCAAAATTTAATAAATGTGGTAAAAAATTAACGAACTTGTAGGTTATTTTGTAAAGTTCAGTTATATAATAACCAGAAAGTATAATAAATCGTTGCAACTAAACTGACCGTTATGATCTCGGTAAAGGACAAAAAGTATTTCACTTAGCCTAAGAAAAAAAATGACACTGTCAGCTGTAATTATAGGTAATGGTACCTAGAACTATAGCTTCTAAAGGTGTTTTCTTTTCTATTTATGCAAAGGTCAAATATTCTTTGTTTTCTTAACAAAATAGAGATATGCTATGAACTGTGACTTTTAACTGAATCTCATTATTAAACTGATAAAATGGTCAATAAATAGAAATGTTTTTTAGAACATACAGAACAAAATACATTACATTTTTTGTTATTATACTTACGATTAACAGCAGGTTGCGGGGGCTGCTCGACCTGTTGCCTCTGACGTTCTCTGAGCACGTGACTCTGTCTTCTCGCGTATCTTTGACTGGGCCTTCTCTCAAATTGAACCGTGCGTCGTGCTCGGTTGAGCTGAGTTGTTTGGAATTCCGTTTTACCGCTATAACGAAACCGCGAGCCCATCCGGAAGAAATTCTGCCGACTATTGGCCCCTTTAACAGGCGCGCGCAACCGGAAGAACGCGTGGTGCTCTACAGCGCACTTCCACAGGTGCTTGCAGGCTTTCTCATTCACCAACCGGAAGACGAACGTGTGCTCTTGTTCCCCCCGACCCTCGTCATCCTCCTCTACTACGACTAGCGTCAATTTTTTCTTCTTGAAGTCCAACCGACCGATCTTCGGCCAGAAGAAGAGGCCTATTTTTTGCGTGCCTTCGTACACCAGGATGCCGGTTGGAGTTAAGCCCAGCGAATACTCGCAGCCGTCCTTACCCAAGACTATGTGCATGTCCACGCCATATAAATCCAGCCACTTGGCTTTGCTCAAATAGTTGGATTCTGCCAGGGCAGGGCTTTGACCGCTACAAGATTTGTATTCCTCTAATATCTCTAGCTCCATTTGTTCCGTCTGTCCTGGTACAAAACGAAACTCGGACACTGTTGCGGCAGTGTGAAATGAAGGATCGTAGTCACCCAGTTCAGCTGTAATGAAGACAATAATTATTGAAAATGTAATTAAAAAATAAAGTACAGGGTGAAACATGCCAAACCATTTATAGATCATATAATTACACTATTATATGCATATTTAAAAGCATTATATTAATACATTACAATGCTATTTCTGTAGTAAGTGTAATGACATTAATGATTTACGTATTCTGATCAGACAAATTATTGCAGACTATATTCACCGTTTCATGCATGGTAGCATTGTCGGTATTAGACCAAGGTTTATGATCGAAAGGCTATTTTAAAAACATATTTCACTAAACATCTGTTTAATCATTTAAAAGTAATGTGCTTAAAATCTGTAACTTGAATCGAAATTGCCTCATAGATAACAATGGAAGATAAAATATTTTTGATGAATTATCTTACTCGCGGTATTTAAATTATAGTATCATTAAGATTATTTTCCAATTATCCCAATACCTGATATTCAGTTTTAAAAATTAAATATAAAAATCGTAAATGAATGTACAATTACATTATTGTAAATACATTTGCAATCTTTTACTTTGTATTATGCAATTACATATAACATAACGATAAAAAAATATCAAAATAATTTGTGTTTATTATTTTCAACACTTTCTTCTGCATCAATACTTCATCAGTTTGAAGAAAAAAAAATTATTCATTTAACTCTGCTTCCTGCCTATATAAAATTATAAAGTGATTTTATAAAAAATGATTTAATTTTTAGTTTGAATTACATAGATATAGGTATTTGCTTTAATGACATCATTTTACTTCGAAATAAATATTAACTCTTTGAATAGATAATATCAATAATGATAAACTTGAAACAATCATTTTACCTTGAACAAAAATTATCCACAAGTTATATTTATTATTAATACCAACATAAAATTACAGTTTCAATATGTATGTATATGGTACCTTAAATGAATAAAAGTAATTATAAATTTTCTTAATAAGCTTAAATGATTTTCACCTTTAATTGCCACTTATGAATTACAAATTAACATGATTCACCTTTCATTGCTTAATATTTGTATTTAGGTCAATTCAACTGAATTTCTTAGGATAAAAATCAATTGTTTATAATTATAAAAATGTATTAGTAAAGTTTCATAAAATATTCCAATTTATTGTATTGTTAATAATTTAATAATAAAAAGCAAACAAAAAAGACTTTAATATCCTTTCAATACTTTAATAAGAAAAATATCTTACATTGTAATGACAATGCTGCAAGCTGCACTGCAACTTGATGTGGACAAGGCAACTTCCCTTCCAAAACATCTTGCTTTAGTTGTAAAAAAAATTGATAACGCGTTAATTCCTCGCGAAGCGTGTTTGGCTCAGAAGAATAAAATTTAACTTTTAGTCTCAGAGTGTATGGTGGACCAACTGTAAACAAAATTTTTTTAAAAATACTGAATAGAAGTAAAATGTTTATCATATTTTTATTTATTTTATTAATGTTGTTGATGAGAAAGACGATACTTACTTTTAACTTGTTTTTTTATTGGCTTTGTAGGATCTAGCCAATGTTGCACATTATTACTATCTGTATATTGAAGCCCAAAATAATCTTTTTCGATCAAGTCTAAACTATAAAAGACTTGTTCGTACAAATCACTGGCCAGTGCTTTTTTCTGAAAAAATTATGAAAATTATTTAATGAATGCTTCAGATTAGTATTTTCGTGTCACGTCATTAAGTTATTACGATTAATTGTTTCATATGAATATTGTTATGCAATGATTTCTCATATACTATAAAGTAATTTATTCGTCATAAATATTAAATTATTTAGATATTCATTTTTAAAAAATAAACCCCAGAAGTAAAATTTAATATGAAATAAATTACAGTTAACTGATAAAAGGCATAATTTGATATTAAATGAAAATTTTATATAAAATTCCACCTATACCTATTAACTGTAATTTAACTGTATTTTCTCCAGTATCAAAAAATTTTTATTTTCGAATACAATTAATACAAATATTAACTTTGAATATATATAATTTATAAAAATTATATTATTCGAATAATACAAACATATAATACAGTGACATTTTAAAATTACACTAGTATATATACATGCTTCAAAGCCAATAGAACCAAAGAATTCAGTTTGACAGATTCCAAGCTGCAAAAAGTAGGACAGTGCGACTAATTCAAAATCAGTTCCTTATTTAAATTCCAAGCAACATATTTCAAAGAGTAATTTTCTGAAACAATTCTGATGAAATTTCTAATTTGTCAAATATTCTTCAGTTTGTAGTTAATAATATTAATACATACAAATCACTGATGTCTAATCAAACTGCATTGTTTTTTTCAACATTTTCTCATCATTAATGAATCATCCAACTAATAAAATAACCAAATATATCAGTTTTATTTTCAATTATTTAAACTAATACAATTATTCATGCACAATAACGTGGAAATTAACAATGTAAACATAACAACGTTGTAAATTTTCAATTGGACACAAAAGATTCATTAATTAATTAAAAAAAAATTTTCAAATTTAATTCATGAACGTTCCATGACACATTTTCCAGTTATTGAAAAATGTCTATGTAGAATTAAATGACAATAGATAACATAAATTTTAATGAGATAAATTTAATCTTACAACGTCGTGCATTAAAATAATATAAATCAATGCTTTGATATCTATCACAAATTCTACCATATAATATTAATCAAGTAAACATGACATACTTGAATTAATTACCTATTAAAAGGAAGCAAACGGTCGCACACACAAACACAACAAAATTCCATTAATTCATTGAAATGCACATAATAAAAAAGAAAAAAACAATAAAATAATAAAGCAATAAAAAAAAAGAAAAAAAAATAGTATAGGTCAGAAGAAAGTGCGCATCGTTATAGGAACACAAATATACCATGCAACTTGAGCCAGCACAAACGGGGAGGAAAAACAACAAAAATGACATTAATCGTTTAACAAGTTATTATAAAGAGAGAACTGACTAAAGGTAGAAAATAAGAGATATGGGCGAAAGATCTGGGACGGACCGAGAGCTCGATGGGCAAATCCGTGCCGTCCAAGAGCACGACCCTGCACTGAACGATGTTTTTGTTGCTGAGCAAGCGTTGATTCTTGATTTGCGGCGAGGAGGATGTCTGGCCGCTGACACCGCGCGCCCTGCGCCGCGACAAAAAGCGCAGCATCGCGCTCGCGCTTCCAATCAATTCACACCCGCGGACGCATCGACGGGCCCTCCGGCCGTCGACAATTATTCGCGGCTACACGCAGCGCACTGGCCCCCGCGGGGCCACACCATTGCCCTCCCTACCCCCTGCGAGAGTGAGAGAGAGCGCGATCAGCCGTCGCGTGTCGCGCGGCTACCGACGCGGCTCCTCATCGCGCAACTCGCCTCCCGACCACGCCGTACTCTGCCGCACTCCGTCGTACTTCGCCGCCCACGATCCTATCCTCACCGACCGTAAACCAACGTCAGATTAAACGCAAACGCTCAGTTCCGACACCCCTACACCTCGCCCACCCCCACATCAGACACAATCACAAACCGAACTACGAGCTATCGCTTTGTTGACTGCAAAAGTCGTGCCCCGATCAAGAGTAGAAACTTCGCTGCCGCATTTTTCAACCGTGTCACCTGTGACGTCATACGCGCGGGAAATTCAAATGTGACCGACGCGCTTCGCACCGCGCGATTCGTACGGATAAGCAAGTTTATTTAAGTCGTCGTTCAATCATTCGTATGCCTAGGATTGACTATAGGAAACTAGATTATAATGGAATATTAATAATTGTCCCTTGTGGAACAAAAATTTTGAAAAACTACCGATAAAAGCTGAAAATTTGCCATTTTTAGAAAGTTTTTCAGCGTTTTTCTGCGTTATTAAACACACGATTGATGCATTAGGTTATTTAATTAAATACATTTTATTAAGGTGACGTTAAAGGTCTGCTGTCACGGAGTTAGTGTCTTTTTAATTTAAATTAATGCTAATAATTATTTTGTAAAACAATGACCAGACAGTCATTCTTTAGCACCGGGAGAATATTAATGCCCATATAAACATAATTATTGAAAAAGACTGATGAAAAGCGGTGTGAATTAGGATTTTTCTAAATAAATAAATTAGACAATCAATAGTACCAATCTTAACTAAAAAAAATTGCAGATTTGTAGGCCAAAAAATATCCAAAAAACTGTAAATCAATAGTTAAAGCTCTAGAGTTGAATACGTAGCTTTTCACCATTTTTAGTTTTCATCGTTTATAGTATGGCGCTATGGGACTTGTTACCAACATTAAAGCGAGACGTAAACTTGCCGCCGTAGCAACTGAAAGTAGCCAATGGAATCAGCAGTTTTTTTTCCTCCCCGCAGTTGCATGACTAGTAGTCAATTATAGAACCAGCCATAAACTTCTATAGAGAACAGACACATTTTTTTTCGTTGTTTTTCGCGCTTTGTCGTGCCAGCCCATTACTTTACAGTGAGTTTTAAATTTAATTTGATGACGAAAGATTTTTCGTGCCCTTATATCCGACGGTGCAATTCATTATTGTCCAATGATAAATACGCGAATGTCCCGTCTTAGTTGTACTTGTTTATTCGTTTTGAATTCGGAGCTAAACGAATGGTGATTTCAGAGATAGAGTGGCTTGATTTGGCGTGGACAAAGAAGTTTCTGTCCGGGATAGCCTCGTTAATTTATCTCCGTTATTGCCCATACTTTTGACTCTCGATCCGTCGAAAAATGTTGGAGCACGGCGAACAAAGCTACCGGATAAATTTGTAACAGCCCACGTCCACATTTTTATACGTAAGTATGCATTTTTTTGCAGCATGAACTGGGATTATTGTATTGTTGAAGATTTGTTTATCTTCCTTTTAGAATAACAATAGTTTCACTTTAACAATCATCCCTTTTGTTTCTTTCTTTATTTTATGTTTTTATTTTTTTCGGGGAATCAGTGTTTAATTATTAATGTGAAAACAAAAATAGTAATTAAATAACATCCCAAATGTCTTCGAAGGATACACGTTTCCAATCTATAAGTGATTAATAGAATTCCATTTAGTGTACATTTAATATAGAGTAAATATTAAATTGTATCCTATTAGTATTATTGGAATGTTATGAATAACACTAAACTATATAAAAATTATCCAGAAAATATACAGAAATATATTGGACAAATATTAAATTATTTTTGTGTAGCTACATATATATATATAATCTTAAAACATACCTTATTTTTAGTTACATATACATAATTGAATACTAAATGCAAATATCAAAATAGTCTGAATACTTACATAAATGAGGAAATTGAAATAGTGTAAAATTTGCATAGAAAGTTAAACATAATGTAACTTATATTGTATAACTAGATTAATTTAGGATGCTAGCAATATTTATACAAGTAAAAGAAACAGTTATTTCGAAGATGATCCTGACCAATACGGCCCTGGCTCAGCCATTAATTGTGTAATAGCACACTGTAATGTAATATTTTTAAAATTGAAGAATATTTACAATGCCCAAAAGAGTGAAGATAATATTAACATATTTTTATTATTCTTATTAAGATAAAGAGCATCTATATATATATTCCTTTAGCAAATATATTTGTTTTTCATAGAATACGAAAATATATTATTTAGGTAATAAAATTTTTTTATTGCAGTTATCTCCATGGGGTCTAACAGGAACGATAAAATGTCTGGAATAAGTAGAAAGACATTTTTACGAGATGTAAATCCCTATTTAATTTGCCCTCTTTGTAGAGGGTATCTTATTGACGCAACAACTGTCGTTGAATGTTTACATTCATGTAAGTTTTAAACATTGAATTCATTTTTTTATATTTCATATATTTATACAATTACTTTTATTAATATTATGGATATAATATGAATTGATAAATAGCAAGTATTTATAATGATATTCAAAAGCTTTAGTTTATTAATAATTAAATTGTTATTAACAATTTAATTTAGATTTAATCAAAATATCATTTAACAGTTTGCAGAAGTTGCATTTTAAAACACTTAAAAAATGAAGCGCACTGTCCATCGTGCAAGGATATACTTAATAAAGCTAAACCGAATATTAAGTATGTAATTATGAACTTTTTATACAAATTAAAGGCAGTTAATTGAATTATAAATTGTATTAAAATTATTATTTTTTTCAATTTAAGGGCAGATAAAGCACTTCAAGATATAGTTTACAAATTAGTACCAGGATTGTATCATAAAGAAATGCGCAGAAGAAAAGAATTTTACACAAAACATCCAGAACATGGTAAATATGTTCCTTTGTCTAAATTATAAAACATTATAACTATTAAATATAGTTTATAATATAACTAATTAATTTAAACAATAATTATTAAAAAAGTTATCACTATTACATGGAGAAAGAATTGTTGAAAAATTAATCTATATTAACATTTTAATTATGTTATGTTTATTATAATTAATATATAATAAACATAAGGTCGCTTTGTATTTATATTTAATGAATGTTTCATAATTAATTATTACTAGTATATATAATTACTTATATTTATTTTTAAATAACAGATATAAAGTAATAGTTTTCTGTAATATGTTCGAAACTTTACTATACTTTTTTCTCTGTGGTTAATACCAAATTAACTTCAGCAATTTTTTAACAAAAGTGTATAACTTTTAACCCTAGTAAAGATGCATTTACAATCTTCACATTATTATCCGAGTTAACAACCTGAAACTTTAAATCATACACTTTGTCTTTGTCACAAAATTAAGCATAAAATTAAAAATAATGAATTTCCTATGGTATTCTTATTCATTTTAAGAATTCTATACTACATAAACATATATTGTTGACTAAATTATCTTTAATTAATAGCTATCAGTAAAGATTTTGTAATTAACTCATTGCTCACACCTAGTACATGTTATATATTATATATAAATATAAACGAATAATTATATTATAATTGTATCATTAGATTATAAATCCCAACACCGATTAAAACAAGGCATTACTAAAACCTCAATTTAAAGAACTAAATAATCCAACATGCATTTAACGGCAGTAACACGTACTTGTTACACGTACTCTGATTAGTTAATTTTGGAAACGAAACTCAGTTGTAATAACTTTCAATTCACAACATAATATTTGTTAAAATGATATATAAAAATTTATATAAAAATAAAATGAAGACGTAAATGAAATAGAATTTTACATCGATTACAGGATATGCCGAAAACCTGAACCATCTCGGAGGTGGTAAGCTTCATGAAAATAAAATTTCGCGTAATTTTCTTTAAGAAACTTTTAATTTCGCGCCCAACGTAATCGTATTTGTTTAGTTTTTTCTTTGTCCATTATCTACGGTTGCTTATCAAACTTCTTGTGCACTTCTCTGGGCAATGCCCAAACTATTTTCATTGGTTTGTCTCCTTTAGTTAACCAATAGAAAAGCTACGAGCATTTCTCAAAGCACTGCTCGGAGAGCTATGATAAGCAACTTAATCCTTTCAATTGGAACAAAATTATGAAAGTCTAAAAGATCAAAACCGTATTAAATATCATGTATATTCAAAGCAAACAAATTCGACCCTTAATACAAATTGTAAGTTTAATGTGTCCTTAAGTAACATTAACTAATAATTTGTATGAATGTGTTGAGTAAACACCTAAAGGCGGTTTTGCAATCAAGAATCTATCGAAGAATATTAAAGGCAAAATCACAAAACGTTATGGAAACATGACATTTGCCTGAAAATTGGCACAACTAAAATCTGACAATTGGCTGCTTTTTATAAATTTGAGTTAATTATTTAGAGGAATGTAGTGAAAGTTTAAACACAACTTTATGAAAATAATACTTATATTTTGAACAGCTGAACTTGCTACGCCCGAACAACGAGGAGAAGATGCGGCAAGCAGCAGGTTGTTTTTTGCACCGGAAGATGCAGTGAGCTTGAGCTTAGAATATTTACCACCAGGCGTAGATCCAATCGACATGGATATTACACACAATAATGTGGAGAACAAAAATTCAAATAGTGGAACCAGTAGAAGATATTTACAGTGTCCAGCACTAGTGACAATTGCCCATCTTAAAAAATTTTTGGCATTAAAGTATAATGTCGATATTACACGATATAATATCGACATTTGTCATCGTCGTGCTCCTTTACCGGAATATTTAACTCTTATGGATGTCGCTTATATATATGCTTGGAAAAGGGTAAGAAGTGATAAAATAAAAAAAGATAAAAAAAAATAAATTATGAGTTTTTATTAAATTACTCATAACAAATCGATATATTAAATCTCTGTAAACTATAACATAATCTTTGTCGATGTCACTTTATAATAAATCAAGACTCGTGTTTATATTTTGTTCATGTTACTTTCATATATTAGAAAATATCCCGCGTAAGGTTATACTTGTGCTTTCGTTGTTCATATCATTGTTGATAAACTAATATATTCAATATGCTCTATTTTTACTTTGGTATTGGACTTTTATTTATAATTTCTTTTTACTTTTCTTTACAGAATGCACCTATGAGATTTTTCTATATGATTACAAAGGAAGAGCAACAACTGGAAGCTCCACCCAATGATAGACCCTCTACTCCTGGTCTCGGTGCTACATTCCCTCCAGCTGAAGATACAGAAACTATAACAAATAGTGAAAATTCATTAGTTACGGATCAAATCGATACAAAATGTGAGAAAAGTAATTTGAATCAAGAACAGTTATTAGATAAACAGCAAGAATATATTATAGATAAACAACCAATTAGAGAATTAAAATCCGAGTCAGTTGAAAAGTTATTAAAAGAAGAAACATTTGTAAAACAAAGTGTATCAACAGAAAGTAACCCAATAATAATTAAGGAAAACACTAAAGAAGAAGAAAATGCACAACAAAACATAAAAGATCAAGCTTTAATAGACAATCCTGTTAAAGAAAAAGGGACAGACGAGTCACTAGAAAATAAAATAAAAAGCCCATTAAAAATGTTGAAGAATTCGGATGGTTCATATGCAGTTAAGAGTAGCAATAACAGCAGTAACCAAAAGCAACATGAGACAGCCAGTGCAGAATCCAACTCTGACCAGACAGAGTTTAGCATAGTTAGTATTAACAATGGTTCAAATTCTAATGGTGTTAAAATGACACTTAAGCAGTGTTCTCCAGGAAATAATGTGTGTAGGAAGCCCAAAGTAATCAGTAATGTACTTTTACGGAGTCCCGGTGATAAGTCTGTACCCATTGTTCAGCAAATTAAAGAAGCTAACAAAAATAGTCCGCATCTACATAAAAAGGAAGATTCAAAACCATTAGATTCTGGATCTAATCTTAAAAGTATTGAGTTACCAGAAAAGGTTGACAAAACCAAACGAAAAGTATCTTTTGTCGATAAATCTTTTGAGCCTGAAGCTAAGAAGCCGAAATATTCAGAAGATCAAAAGACTAAAAAAGAATTTCTTCAGAGTTTCCAATTGACAGCCACTGAAGATTGCAAAACTTCTCCCTCCAGTGAAATAAAAATAGACTTAAAATCTCCGAAAAAAGAAGAGACAGTTAAGCTTCTTGCCTCTTCAGGAGCAATACAGAAAAAAGAATCCCCGACAGAATTGAAGCCAGGTCCGAGCTTATCTAAATCAGATACCTCCCCAATTAATAAAAATATGGATGTATACACTTTTCCGAATGAGTCACCACCCATTGCTGGAGCTGTTAAGAGGAAATGCCCCCCTGGTTTAGTGATAACGGATGTAGCTATGAAAAATTCATTTAATAATCAAGATATTCGAAATATGAAAACAAATTATATAAACAAACCGAAATCCTACCGCAAAATGATGAAAGAAACCAATTCTCCTTCAAAGCAGCAAAATACAAATTTTACAAAGCCTCCCATGTCAATAGTAGACACGCGTAATCTTTTAGACGAATGTGGGTTAAATATACCTGCTGGACTCAGTATAACTCTCGCAACTTCCAAACCCAACACCAACTACAATTATCCACCTGAAAGTACCACTACCATGAAATTAACAAAAGCTACGAATAAGACCAATTTAGTTAAAAATTCCACTCCCAAAAATAACTCCATACCCAATCAAGATAATACTGCCAAAAATCGATTTTTCAAACCTGAAAGTCCGGATGTTTTAGATCTCAGTAATAGTCGAACCCCAGAGTTTCATCCACCTCGGGCTCACCGTTTGCCAAAGGTGCCTTTGCCAGCGATAAAATCTAAATCTGCCAACAATCAATCTGCACTTCCTAAAAAAGGTCAAGTTGTCACACTCACTGGTGGTCAAAAGTATTACCGAGCTCCTCCTGGTTCACTTACGCCTGCGGCTCATCGAATGACTGATTACCCTACGTCTAGTCGCACGCCCGTTTATGCACCTAACTTACTTGGTACTTCCAGTAATAACCTTTCAGCTGCCTTCCCCACTCTACAGAGTCTTTACGTTCAGTATCAACGTGATCGTTTTAAAAATGTGCCACAAGAAAGTGTAAATAAGACCCATCTTGTGACGCAATGTCCACCGGCAAAACCTGCACGATCATCTCTTGCAGTTCCAAAGCAACAGTCCTCCAATGGTCATTTGTATATTAAAAAGGTACTTGCAAATGATACGCGCATGGCTAATATGAAGCACGTAACTTTCGATAAGCCATCGAGTGTTGTGCAGACACCGACCAGTAGCGCCACTGTCGGTTCGTCTATGCAACCGAAAGAGATAACTAGTCCATCCTGCGCCGATCGTAGTGCTGCTAGTCCTCGTGTCTCCTCTACGGTGTCACCCTCCCCTCCCCCAGCTACACCTACACCTACCAGTGATTCAACCAACGAAACAAAAGTGCCATCTGAAAAATCACCCGAAAGTCCAGATTCCAGTTCCATTGTTGAAAATAAGCCCAACGATAAAAAAGATAAAATGGAACAGGATAAAAAGGACCAGAAAGAAATAGAGCAGGACCTTCAAAAGCGATTGCTAGAGGTAGCTTTCCCATCAAAAGAGTGGATGAATAATCCGATTTCTCAGGAACATTTGGATAAAATAATAAAAAACTTAAAGTGTAGAGTGGAAAACAAGGAGATTGATAAAACTGATAAAAAGCAGGGCGAAGAAAAAAGAGAAGTTGAGGAAAGGGGCATTTCTAAAGAGAGTGCTTCATAAAATATTCGTTTATCATATCACACAATCGATCTCGTATTCTAAGAATTAATACGGGATTTGTTTTTCTTGAAATATATTTGTGTTGTAATTGTATGCATCGTACTGAACGATAGAACATTTTAAATGGTAACTGAATTACTCAACCTTGAGCTAGGGCCGTGCTGATTGAAAGCTTCCTTATAAATACCGTTAAGTAGGTATTTCTTATTGAGACAATATTAACGTACGCTGTCTTACAAAGCACTACCTTATAACAGCAAATATTTACGTAAGAGCTATTTTATGCATAGATATTATTGAATAATATAGCAAGTAAATCAGTAAAATAGAGTTATCGTTGATTTCTTAAATAAAGATAATAACGATAAGTGCGTTACAAACACTCATGAGTTATCAACCATGGGCTGTCAACCGAAATAAAACAACTAATGAATGGCCATGGAATAAGAAATCTTTCCATTCCATGATTTATATTACAATATTATTTCCAAAATAATAGTTTTCAGTCAAGGTTACGCATAAATACTCAAAACAAATGTTTGTTTTGACGTTTAATGCACATGCATTAGTTAAGGTGATTCTTTAGTACATATCAAAAACGCCGTCCGATACACAGGATTAATTGAAGAACAGAATTAAACCAAAGTTTGGCATAATGCAATGTAAAAAAAAAGATATACTTTATTAGTTAAAATGTAGGTTTAATTTTGCAAATTTAATGATTAAAGTTAGATTTGACATATAAAATATACCCAATGATTCTTTCACTTTTACATTACATCCTACCAAATCTCAGTGCAATTCTATTCACTATTCCAGCTTGTGTACCTGACGGCGTTTTTGACATGTGACACATTGATGAATCACCTTAACTCTAACTGTATCATACTTGTTCATACAACAGACCTACGTTTTTCCCTATAGCCATGATGAAATTTGTTTTTATTACGATTTTGTTTGTGGCAACAGAAATATTTTCAAGAAAAATATCCTCTATGATGATAACAATTCCAATAGATTGTAGATTTGTCGTATTTATAGGGTTGTAAAATTCGTATGATTTTACAATAGTGCATTATTACACATAGCAAAAGTCATACAGTTATCGTAATCGATTGTTTTTCAGTTACTTCAATGTCGTTATGCTTATCCACATTTATAACTAACTCTTTGGTTAAAATGTAATGCAGTTATAATAACCGAGAATGTCGGTTGTTCTAATATATGTTCATACTGTAACCAAAAGTCAGTTATTGCAACTACAAGGCGCATGCACAGTGCGATACCGGTGCGTCGTGATTCATATGTTTTAATTATGATAACTGACACATCTATTTCTTAAAAGAAAATGAATACAACGAAATATTTTCTTAAATAATATTCTACGTCTAATCGGGCAATAATTATGTCGCATTGCTTTTTATGTAAACGTATTTCGTGCTACTATATATAATTATTTAATAATTATAAGGGCAAGAAATTTTGAAACAAATATTTTGTATATATATTTTAATAACGAGTAGAACGTTTTGTGTTACTGATGACATGTATGAATTGATCAACTTTTGTATTATATGTGACTAATTTTTACTGCCATTATTCCTCATTCAAGCTCGTGGAGTTTTCTTGGCGCCAATAATGAATTTTAATTGACATAATTAAAATTTTTAGTATATCCGAGACATTATCGTAACACTCACTTTCTATGAAAGCAAAATATTTTTTATTAATAATTTATGTAAATAAATGTTTGTATGAAAATGTATTCGTTTATATTATAAATTTGTATTACATATTGTCTTTAATCTTTAAAATAAGAATATTTATTTTTGTACATGTATTTTAATTATTTAATGAGATGATAAAATTACAAAAGTAGCCATTATTGACGCCTATAAAATGTCATGTGCTTAATTATGCAGGAGAAAATGTTATTAGTATTACTAAGTAATTCCAGAGTCTACATAATTTCGGTAATATGATTTTATGTAAAAGCTTAATATCTGTGTCCATGCGTGTATGATGTGTGCGTGTATGTTAATGTGTGGGTTTATATATATATATATATATACATACAGACGAATAAAACGATTCATAAAATTGTATTTGGAAGAGTTTATTCAAAACATTTATACATTGTCGAGAAAAAAGAACTACCTTGGTTTCAACAAAAAATTGCATATTATCATAACTTTGCCCAAATATACCGAAATGAATTAACTCTAAGATCTAAGATCTCTAGTTTTTTTCTAATTTCTATTAAAATCACTTTTTTAACAGAAAAATTTCGTTCCCTTTTAAGCATCTGTGGAATATTTCTGTTTACAAAGTACTGTAGAATAATCCACTCCTTACAAAATAAAAACTTTTTGTTGATACAATGAATTTTGCCTGAGTTATATAAGATTTAAAAAAGAGTTGCATTTAAATAAAAACTAAATATCATATACTTTCAGTACAAGTACATGTTTTTAAATTTGTATTTATCATTTTTATTACTAAAATAAGGATAAGTGCTTATGTCATCTCATTTCATTCATTAACGTTACCCAATAAGGAATATTTAATAACTGAAGACTGGATAACTAAAATTCTATGGTTTAAGGATCTTGAAGTTAAAAACAAGTCAAGTTATTACAATATATTTTGACAAAGTTATGATATATTACAATTTTTTGTGGAAGCCAAAGTGGCCTTTTAATTGCTACAATGTATATACTTATATATGTATACGATAATAATAAATAGAAATGAATGATAAGAAATAATTGTGATGTAAACAAGATACAAATATGAATCTACTTTTTTACAAAACTTTTCGCACGACTGCAATTTTATAACAATGCATTACTCACTCATTCATATACCATAAACTAATAATGAATATATATATATAGTGTATGTAATGAATATTACTATAAATTTATTAAATTTGTGATTTTTGATTGAATCGTTTATAGTACTTAGTACTGTCGTCTATTGGTATGGTCTTCTTTATTAATTAGCTAATTTCTATATTGTATTATAATTTGTTTACAATTGGAAGTTTCGTTGTGAATGAAGCGTTTACCTGATTATATTTTTTAAGTTATTTGTTTCGAATTTATCGACATCGCCAATGTGTGAAGTGTCACGTGTTTATATAACTTTTTGTATAAAATATATATGCTTTTTGACATTTTTATATACAGCAAACATGTAAAAAAGAAATTGTCTAAAATCTTTCACCTTTTAATTATACCTCTTTATGAATATTATTTACAACATATATGTCAATGATATTTTTTTTTGAGGAAAATAATTCGTATTGCCAAATTTAAATTGCCTTAAAAAATTGGTATATTTATGAAAATATTTTAAAAAATTAGTGACAGATCTTCTATTAGTTGCTTTATTTATTTATTTATTTATTTATTGAAGTGGAATTTCTTGTGTGAGGGTGCTTATACTTGTGACTAACTTCAAGTGTGATGAAACAGCAATTCAGGGTCGCTAAAACAATTAAGTACTATCCCGTGGTAATGTTTGCTTATTTATGTTTAATTTAGGCCCAAGATTCGAACAATTTCATGGTTTACGAAATTCTACTTTGCTCGTATGGTGTCCACAGAGTATACACAAGTTATATAAAAAAAATATTTATATATTTTTTTTCGATAATTTTCGTATTATTTTTTAAGGAATAAAAAGAAAAAAGCTAGAAATATCTTTAATTAACGAACGTGTTTGTTAGTAACGTGTTATTTTTTTAGTGTGTTTCGTAGTATCTTTCAAAGGATGAGGAGACATTTTAAAATTGTTCAACGGATGAAGAAAACATTTTAAATCTTCACATCTACAAAGACAAGGAAATCCTTAAAAAACTGCAGAAATTTCACCTTTTCGAAAAACCAAAAAGTAAGTGCTCAATAATTTTTAAAGAATTATTCAGAGACTTTCAACATCTAATTTTGAAGTCAAATATTTCAACGAAAGAAACGAAAATAGCACTGAATTGTTAAGAAATGTTCCACCTTCAAAAGTCTAACAGTACACTAATCGGTGGTAAACAATAGTGTTTTTAACGTAATTTCTAGGAATAAGTTTATATTTTTATAAAAATCGCCGTTCAGCCAAGTTTTGGGGTTTCGTTAATAAAACTAAACATAAAAAAATAATCTAGAAACATAAGATCAGAAGATTTTGCTGGCCACTCCATTTTCTATCTATCATTTAAAAAATAACCTCCCTTCCCTACACTGAGGATAATATAATAGACAATATTACTGTCTTTAGCTTCATTTTATATACATGTCAGTTTCTTAATAAAAATTAATAAAACTGTTTTTTTAAAAGAATAATTTGCTATTTTAAGTACGCAGAGGAAAAACAATATACAAATTTAACAATCAGTGCATTTCAAATTTGATTAAAATGACTTTTAATTTGTGAGACATTTTTTATCTTTTATTTTGACCACTGTAGGTTGCTATTCGGTGCCTTTAATCAATGTCATTCATAAATCAGTTATAAAACAATGTATTAAAACTTCACAAACAAAATGCATAACAGAATTGTAGAAAACTAAAAAAAATTACGATTTGTAATAAACTAATTTCTAAATTTTAAGGATTTAATTGATCATATAATGATATTTTGCAAGTATAATGTTAAAATAGATAACTTTTTGTTAATAATTGATTTTTTTTCTCTTGATATAAAGGTGGACATGCTAATAGTCACAATTGTAGAAAATTGGCAGATGGAAATTCTCATTGGGATGTTAGTCTCATATTTAATATCCACAAAAAGTTGAGTTCTGGACAATCTTTTTGTTGGTCAATAGATACCCTTTTAATGTACCTTAACGGTATCTTACTTTAATTTAACGTATATTACTTATTAAATGGCATCTTAATAATACGCAGTAAACGAGATATTATCAAAAATTATTGAACTACGCAAATCTTTATTAAAACTTCCCAATCAATGTCATGTTTCTAAATCCTTAATAATTTATTTTTGAAACTTTATAAAGTGTATCATAATTGTTCTATAAATTTTAATAAGTTTCAATAAAAATTTGTGCATTTGAATAATTTTTAATAGTTTCTTGTTTACTGGATAACAGATTGTTTACTTCGGGCAAGTTTCTTAACTTCTGGACCACCTTTTTATGAGACAACAGATATTCCTTTAAGATAACTTAATGATATTAAAGATATCACTGGGATATTTGTAGGATATCCTGTATTATCGGGGATTTTACACTTCGACAAAAATCATTTTTATTCAATTCATATTCTAAAGAAACTTTGCGCGAATGAAATGATATTGAAAAATATATTGATATGTATTTTTTTTGCAATATATCAAGTGATTAAACGTAAAACTTAATAAATTGAATCAATAATAAAAAAGACAAATGATTCATTACATATTTCATTTCTTAAACTTGGAAAATAATAAGTTATCATACAATTAAGAACCAATCGTTCAGCCTTATTTGAGCGAACATCCAATGACGAATCAGTATTCCAGCGCATTAATTACCTATCTACCTCAACTTTAAATTCTGCACAAACAAGCTCGAAGCGACAAATAAAATTATTAAAACAATGAATTATTTTTATACTTAATACGTGACAAATGGAAATTAAGGGGAAAAAATTTGTCACGAATTGCTTAATCTAATCTTCGGTTAAAAAAAATAAAAAAAAAATTATATTATAACAAGAATAAAAAAAAACTATTGTTATTCGTGAAATGTCGGCCGGAGTCGACAGTTTACGGGATATCAAGGCGGGGTTTAGGCGGGGTCGATATGAACTGTCGTGTTTGTCTCGTTTCCGTACACAGTGTCGTACTTTACGCACGCACAGTACTAAAAAGGTAGTGTTTCACGCGATATTTTTCTACTATTGTTTGCACGCACATTTTGATCGCGCTTGAGCCTTCAATGATGATTTTGTTTCAATGTTCTTGTGCCCAAATTGAAGTACAATGGTTCCCTTTTGTCCGTCAGTGAATCGAGTATCGCACTCGTATTGCGAGTCTTAAAGCTAAATCGAGGTGGTTACACCTGCAGCGTTGCCAATTCTTTAGCCTCGAGCGGCACACAAGTGTAGAAAAACGGCGACGTTGCCAAGTTTCCATCTCCCGTACAGATTCATCGACCATTACTGCTCCTCTTGCTTAACTTCTCAGTTCTCTCGCTTAATCGCCGGTAAGCCTTCAATACGATGATCATTTCGTGTCGTTCCAACGCTTGTGTTTGTCGCTCTGTCGCTGCCTTATCAATATACGAATGAGCCTTGAACTACAATCGCTTTTTCTCTTCAAAATCGGTCTATTGTGCACCACTGTTTACTTTTATTATTTTCCAATTTTCCTTCTTATTTATTATCAGTATGTCAAATATTTTATTATTATTGTTGTACTAAATGTATATTTTATCCCTATAAACGAATAATATTATTTAATATTAAATAATATTCCAATAACATTTCTAGAATGTCAAAGTAATATTCCAGGAATGTGCTATGAATGTTATATGTTTGCTTCAAATAATATTCCATTTGTTTTCAGACGTTGTTTCGGTCCTGCGTGATTTAAATTATTTTGTTTAAGTTCTTAAAAATGTAATGTCTCGGAATATTATTCGCTTATAAGGAATATCCGTTCTAATATTTAATTAAAAAAAAGAAGAAAGATTTAATATAAATTTTCTTGTTTATTTATTTTAAAGTAATAATAGATTAATTATCCTTTGTTACTAGTTTAAATTCAAACACCCAAATAAAAAACCATTTTTAATATATTTCCAATAACATGTTAATATTCGATGTTAATAATTTGTTATTCTGGCGTAATAATATATATGTTTAGTTTCTGGGAAGAGAAGTAATGATATAGTGGGAAGGAAAGTCTAATATTCCAGATAAGAAATTATGCTGAACATCATTAGGGTAATCGCATGCATAAAGCACATTGCGGCAAAGGTTGTGATATGTTTGTAAAATCATTCAAAATCAAAAAGTACTTTATAAAATGTTACTATTTTTTTGTAAAATGAATAGCTGTATTTTGATTACAGCAAGGTTGCATTCAAATATAGATGCACCTTGCTGCAAGTACTGCGACAATGTATGCAAGAAAAAAAGTTTCCAAATAAAATGTCACATATATTACGGCATAATAAAGCCAATTATTAAACAAAGCAATCTTTATCACCACTTTTCTGCCTGGTTATCTTCTTGGGTCTGGAATCAAAGGCTTTCTACCCATTAAATAGTGTAGAAATTTATTAGAAGTTTTAAATATTAATACTTCGGTCATATATTAGTGCACTGAGAAAAATATGACAGAAAAAAGTACTGTTTTTAACTGTGTTTCAGATGTATATCCGTCTTTCAGTAAAAATTACTGTTTTTTAAAAGCAAAGATATAAGTTTTAAATGTAGTATTTATAAATAAATACATTTGAAACACAATTAAAACCAGTAATTCTTTCTGTTATAGTTTTCTCAATGTATCAATGGGATTATTGTTTTCATTAGAAAAAAACCTATTAGATGAAGAGGAAAACAACAGGTATAATGATATATTAATTCTGATTTAATAGTTCATAAAGTATTTAATTTTTAATTGTTAATTAAAAATTAATTAATAGTAATGTAAATTAGTTCTTAATATTGAAAATTGGATTGAAACTAATGACATATAATAAATTATTTATATACTAAGGAAGTTAGTGCAGTAAAGTAATAATAAGTATAATATACTCTGTTTTTTTTTTCTTGATAAATAAATTATATTAGTTACGTAAGAGTTATTTGGCACCCTAAATATACGGACCTTTTTCTAATCGAATCACAGCAAAGGGGCTTTTACGAAATATTCACCCTGTTAAAATGGCATTCGTACAGTGTTTTGACACATCTCACAGAATCCCGTGTATCCCCTCCAACAGATACAAAACAAGTAAATACTAAACTCCGCCCCTCAGTGTCGCTTTAGAAGTGTATCAGGTAAATGCCGTATGCAGGGTAGTATTTTTGGTAATATCCTCTAACCACTGTAAACATATATATTATGCAATAATAAATTATGTATAATTCTATATCTGCTAGTATATTAATGGTTATGAAAACTTAAAAAGATTTAAATACTTCCCAGTAAAGGAGAAATGAATGGCACTGCAAAATGAAACGTTTTCGAAAAACAAATTATAAACAAACGTTTCTTTATTTGTTCGATTTTAAAAATGTTTCGTTCTTCAGTCCCATGAGAAATTATTGAAAACTATTTAAATGCACGAATATGTATTAAAACTAAAGTTATGTAACATTTAAGAACTTGTATATATTTCAAACAGCATTAAAAATAAATTGTTAAATATTTTACAAGTATAACGTTTACGAGAAAGTTTCAATACAAATTTGTGTAGTTTAGTAATTTTTATTAAGTGTTACAACAATTTAAGATTTCACTCGCGTTTTCAAGAATTAAATTCGTAATTTTTAATCTATAAACCTTTTATGTATTTTTTACAGGCTTACGGCACGATGTACGTAAAAGAAGAAGAAAGACCACTATTGAAACATTTAAATGAACATATCGTGTGTCCTATTTGTACAGGGTATCTCATCGATGCTACAACACTTGTGGAATGTTTGCATTCCTGTTAGTGATTAAATTTCAATTCTAAACGAGGTCCTACAAGTCATAATGAAATTTGATTTCACACGTGCAAACTGCTCTATTGTTCTCGTTTATATTTCTATAATATATATTTTTTATACAAGTACGTTTGTAATGAGTAAAAGCTATTTTTAAAGTTTATGCGATTTGCTCCAAATAAGTTCAAATGTTTATGATTTAATTTTCAATTAGTTCTTGAAGTTTTTCCTCATATGCAATATGATAGAATTATTGCGTTTGTAACTCACATTTACACTTTTTATTTACTCGCTTCTTCCAATATTCCACAAATGTCTTAAATTCTTTCCGTATCTTTTCTCTCCGTGTAGAACATTTGGGAATGGAGAGTTAATTTACTATACAAAATCTAAATTGAAAATTTGGAAATTACTGAAATCATAACAAGTCGTTTCTTTGTTAAGTTTAAATTATCTTTGGAAATACTTCATAATATTGTAAGACCTCGTAGTTTCAATAATACATATTCATTCTATTCAGATGCACATGTCTGTTTTAGTTTGCAGAGGCTGTATTGTAAGGAGATTAAGTAGTGGAGTTCGAGCTTGTCCAGTATGCAATGTAGCTACTTTATCACCTCTATTGCCAGATGTTAAATTGCAACGACTTGTTTATCTCACGGTGCCAGGTTTATTTAGATCTGAGCTTGAGAAGCGCCGCCATTTTAGACTGATAAATCCTCAATGTTCAAATTTGACACCTTTGGTCGGTGCACCTGATTTAACATTCGACGATCTTGTTAGTCTAAGCCTTAGTGAGATTGGTAATGATTATCCAAATGACGATTCAAAACAGTGCGAATCACAAAAATCAAACGGCGATGTATTCGAAGATCTCAATATCAATAACTTAGAGACTGAAGAGGCCAAAAGTAAAGTACGGTATTTGAAGTGTCCTGCTGGCGTCACCGTAAGGCATATTTTACGATTGCTAATGCTTAAAAGAGGATGGGATGATTCTGATCACACACCAGTAAACAATAAAATAGAATTATTAGGTGAAAATAGCGACAATAATAAAACTTTACAAGTATTAAATCCATCTTGGACACTTTTGGATTTAGCATGTATATTTAAATGGAAGAGGGTAAAGTACCACACAACCTTTTTTAAATGTCTGTAAAATATTATATACACTAAAACCCAGTTCTTAGAGCTTTCATGGGAGTACTTAATTGTTATTTGCTTCGATGTTGATTGATACTGATTCTATATTTGTTTCGACCGTATAAATCTATTAAAATAACATATATGGGAATAAATTTATTTAATCAAGGTTTTAGTTAGAGCATTTTTGTGAAAAAATTTTAATCAAATATATTAATTTCACATAAAAATGAGTCTAGTTAAATACTTTTTTTGCTTCTTCTTTCAGGACGCTCCAATGAAACTTTTATACAGGATAATAGGGAAAGAAGATGTCACGTCGACAAGAAAATCACATCCCATTTATGGTATCTTGGACGGCGACAGCGCAACTCAAGTAATAGAAGATATTCAAAGACCTCCCACACCACCTCCGAGTCCAAAACCTAATCCTTGTATCAAAATGCCTTGTTCAATAAATCAGAATCAGCCACAGTCCCTCAACAATTCTGATTACAATAAGGATTCCGATGCGAAAAAGCCGCGTTGCGAAGTGACACCCTTGGTGAGGTCTACGGATACTGAAACAAAGAATCAAGAAGTAATCAAGGACGCGAAAGCGTCTAAAGTGGATCATCATAAACGAAAAAGACATCGAAATAAGCGCGTGATTGCCGAAATCACAACCACCCCTCGAGAGGATATGCTGAAGCTAAAGGTTCGATTAACCCCTTGTCCCGCACGAGTTACGCAAAGCACCAATCAAACGAAAGAAAAGTCATTAAATTCGAGGATAGATAAACGTGAGAAACCAAAACCTAACGTTACCCAAGAGCAAGAAATTACCACCAAATGGCAAGACAATCCTGGAATTGATGATGATTCGGATGGGGAAACAATAGAACAAATCATTGACAGCATTCCGGATGAAGTTGTCCAAATAGCGCAGGATATAAACAATTCGATGGAAAAAGAACCGCCAACGAAAGAGCAGATAAGCAAAGCTGAATCGGAAAATGAAGAAAAACCTAAAGACGCGGAAGTACTCCGGCAATTGGGATTGGTTAATACCCATGAGATAGACCGTGAAAAGTTAGAAAAGCAGCTTCAGGAGAGCAAGGCCAATAGAGTTAGGAGTTTGTTGGCTGAGAAACAGATGCGCGACACTCTCGAGAGTATTAAAATTATGACTAACAGTAAGGTTAAGGAATCCACGTCTAGCGTCAGCAGTATTAAGAAGAAAGGTCCGCCGCCTTTGACACCCTTAAAGACTATAAAAATTAGCAAAAACGAAACGGCGATTGCTTCGTTTGTTCCAAATCGGGAAATCCCTCTGGATTTGAGCAACGGTGGTGTTAAAGATGTGTTGGATCTTTCGTCGACCCCTAATTTAAGCAAAGAGTCTTCCCTTACAACGAGTTCCACTTCCTTAGGTAAAGCTAATGCAAACTCAAAATCCCTTGCCAAACCTAAGGAAGATCGCAAATCGCAAGATTTAAATTTACGAACGCTATCGGACGCAGCTGTATCATTACTGGGCAATTCTGTTGAGAAGAAGGTAGACGGAATTTCAAACGTAACTAATAAAGTAGCGCTTAAAATTCCACAACCACACCAGAGGTTATCTGCCTTTGGAATGAAGATGAAGCCCAACTTAGGTATCAGACACATACCTAATCCTCAAGCCATCGTCGCTTCTCAATTTAGGAATCAAAGGCCAGGATATCTTGGAACGTCACATCGTCAATCATAATTTTATCCTTTGCGAAAAGTTATGATTAGCTATGTGTTGATTGTATGATGAACTTACAAATAGAGAACAGTTAAATCTAAGTGAGTGCGTAACAAAAATGAAGTTTGAGTAGACAGATTGTTACCAAATAAAAATTTTAGTTATAAAATTTAATTTTTAATTGAAATATAAATGCAAAATTAAAAGACATAGCATGATATTTCTGCAATTATTATTATCTATATCACAGATGCAATCTTCTATTTCAAACTTCTTTTATAACTGATACAAATATCCTAATGCACTTTTAAATTAGTATTCTGAACACGGAAAAATTCAGATACTACTCCTGATTCTAATGACCAAAACATTGAGATTAGTATCCTAATTTCTCTGAATTATATAATAATTTTAACAATTTTTAAATTTTAGGAATATTTCATTGAGGAATATCACAATCAATTTTGTTATAAAAGTTGTTTTTTTTATACATTTGAGTTTGTATATGTTATTGAATCATTATAGATGAATAATTTTATTTGTTATTTTCTTATATTGTATTGTGAAGTAAATTCATAGAGTATGTGTTTTATTGCAACTTCGTGATTATACGTTGTGATAATTTTATAATACGACTTGATGGAGTTCTGAAATACACATTTGTTTTCGGATTTATAATATTAACCAACTGATACATTTAGATGCATATTAATATATATTTGTAAATATTTTATGAGATGTAATCAAATGAAATACGTAGGTTTATATGTAACTTACTGTTTCTACATAGTGTATTATAATGGCAAATGTGCAGTTACTATATGTGATTTTTATAATTACGGTATTCGATACATATATTATAAGTAATTGTTATATGTTGCTATTGATGTTTTGAAAAAAAGAAGAACGTTTGTAAACCTAAATCAAAAAAGGATTTTTTTTCGTTTTTGTTTTATTTTGAATTTTGATTTTAGCTTTTACAAATATAAATCTAAGAAAATTGTTTCTATAATGGACATTTTGAGAAAAATGTATTGTTCAAAAAATTTTTACTGTAGTAAAAAAAGGTATCAAGGTACACTAGGTGGATGAACCATGTTTCTTGTAACTCTATATCAACAATTACAATATTATGAACAATTTATCATATTAAATATACAAGATCCAACCGCTAGTTTAAAGTAAACAATTAAAGATCGTAAGACTGATAATTGATAATAATTCAATTTTAAAGTGTTTTATGATTTGTTCATTATTATATTTAAATTTTAGTTTTATTATACTGAGTTTTCAAAAGTAGTAATTTGTTTAAAAGAAATGAACTTGCAATTTGAACAATGGTGGTGAGATTGTTAAGTTTTTATTAGGGTTTTTTACAAAACATTTAAAGTTTTTACAGATTTGAAATAAATTTTACATCAAAGAATTTTGTCATTCATAACACAGACTCTGTAGTATACAAATAGCTGTAATTGCAATTAAAAGCTGACAAATTCTATTTCCAGATATAAATCAACTTAAATTAATAAACATATCTATCATGTTTTTTTGTACTAAATTTTTTCTTATAATTGTTTACACAAATTATATCTTTAGAAATTTCTCACAGACATTTGTTTAATCTAACGAAAGCAATTAAAATAGAATTATTCTAAAAATAATAATTAAAATGTATAAATTAAGTACACTGAGAGAAAAAAATGAAAGTAAAAATAGTTACAAAAATTCTAATAAAATATACACGAATTTTTAGATTTCTATATATGAAATGTTGCTACACGTATAAAACAAAATTTCATAGAAAGATTGCAAGATTTCTTGTAATTTTTTTAGAATTTCTTATTTTTGTCAGGTTCCACTTATTTATTATAAATTTTTATATCTTTTTTCTCTTAGTTTACTTATTATATTAAATTTCGAGGAGAACACCCATTTTATTAATCAAATTTATAAAAGAATAAATAGAAAAGAAGAATAACTAACAAAAAAGTACATTTTTTTGTGGAAAACCCTAAAACTTGTAAATTACAGTTTAGATGTTATATATTCATATTTACGAATGATATGTACAAAATTAATTATATTTATTTTTAGTAAGTTATTGTCTGAAAATATTAAAAAGAGAATTTAATTTAAATCATATTCATAATGATATTGTTAGCTTATTTATTTGAAACCAAAGACACACGTTAAAATTATTTTCTTTTATTACGAAGATATATAAAATAGAGTACAAAAATTACAAACAATAGCTTTTTATAGATATATTATAGCTTAAAAAAAATTCAACAAGATTCGACAGAGTAAGAAATATGTTAACAAATTATTTAAAGTATCTTTCTTTTGTCAAAATGTCTAAAATGTCATGGATAAAACACCGAAAAATATGTAATTTCAGCAGGAATGCATTTGAATAAAACATATAAAACCGAATAATTGTTATTTGCAAAATGTATCTTAATATATGTAATAAATTTTGTGTGCAATAAATTAATTTTTAAACAAAAACTTAGTTTGCTTAAACGTATTATATTATTTAATAAATTAGTAAAAAGTTTAATTTTATTTAATTATGATTTTCCACAAGATTCTCATATAGGATTAATAATATCTTGTTGATATTATCAGTCTATCGCGATATCTGATGTATTCCGAGTATATTTTGTCACACAATAGATGTCATCGTAATGTTTAATCTGATTTTCTTTAGACGACAGCTTGTAAAAACTTTTCTATAGGATATCATCAGCAATAACTTTTCCTTAACCAAACTGTAGATCTGAAATGTTTTAATTTGCAAATCAGTGGGAAATGTTGCAAGAAAAGCTTTGCAAGCTTTAAAAGAAATGAAATCGATCGAAAAATATATAAAACATATATAAAAATATATATTTTAATACTTATTTTTCAATATGACACTTTCTAATTTCATAATCGTGCATTCGACATTATTTAAATTTTCTTTAGACATATATTATTATAAAGTTTAATTAAACTTTTGTATAGATTTTTTGTTAATAATTCCTCATTTACTAAGATCTTTGTAAGGAAATAATGCAAAATATTTTATCCTAATATTAACAGTAATTAAATAAATATATATTTCTACCAAATAAGGTGGTTCCTCTGAAGAATGTATACATATAAAGCGAAGGCGGTTCCAGAGAGCTATAGTCCACTCTTTCAACCAATCGAAATTGAAATTACGCCATTTTAGGTATGCTCCTCCTATATGTATTTCCACATACATATGTTATTCGCTAGAAAAATATATGCACGTCAATTCTGTACTTGCTCTAATAGGAAAATTGCATAATTACGTAGGAAAGTTGAAATTTTTCAATATTTAAAAATGATATCATTGTTCAGTTGTTTCATTAATATAAAAAATTGAAACGTTTATTATTGAAATTAATCTAAAGAAACATTTCTTATATCCAAATGTTTTATCGAGGAGTTTATATAATTACACTTGAAATTAATTTAAACATTTTTTCTGGAAGAATTATCTTAAAATTACTTTAGAAAATGAAAATGGAAACCAACAAAATACTCAACAATCCGCAATTACATCTTTAATTTGTTAAAATACAGTAATAAGGTTAATAAATAATTAGTATAACTCCTAACAATATTTATTTAACAATAAAAAAAATTACAATCTTAAATTTGTTTAAATTTTAAAAACTAAACTTTAATTAATATGTTTATTTAAAGATAGTATCAATTAATGTTTTGACTTGCATTTCTTTTCTTTTGTTCTCGAAACATTTTTCTACATAAAAAAATTAAATGAAAAAGTGAAACTTTTATTTATCTTGTAATAATTTTATTAACAAATTTAGGTTTTATTATTAAATATATTCTTGAAATGTAACGTTATTATTATATTATTGTTTTTTAGGTTAAGTCAATTAAAGAATGCAATGAACCAATTGAGAGAATTAGATTTTAGTTTGTAAAAATAGCGCAAAATACGAATAATATTTTACATTGTCAATCATTTTGCTTTTTACATTTTTCTTTTCATTTTTTTTCTTTTCAATAGAATTGAAATCTTTGTTTAATTGTTTGTTAGTTGTCGGTTATTACCGTTTAAAATTTATTTTAATTATAAATTGAAGATTTAGCGAATGAAAACGAACTAAAAACGATATTTAATCGTAATCACGGAATAGAAACTTCCATATACCGTCTTTTTGGCTGACTTCAGCGCCATCTGAAGTTGTATCCTCGAACTAATTTACACCGCGGCAAATTTAAATATAGTTCTTAATTAACTGGTTCTTTTCAATACTAAAAATACATTAACAGTATATGTACTTAACTATTTATTGAATATAGAATAAATATTTATAAATATTGCATACATATTGCCCATATATGTCAAATAAATAAATATATCATTAATATTTAATGCCCAAAGAAAATCATTATTTATGCAAAATATATATATATATATATAAATATATACAATATTGTATATATATTTTTGCAATATTTTATAAATATATATAAAACTTGTGGTATACTTTAAGAAGAATAAATAAGATTTAAATTATATAGAATCAAAACAATGTCATACATACAATATGTTTGAACATAATAGTTTTTGGAAAATTTTGACATTATTAGGGTTCTATATTCCTCTGTAAATGACTGTTTAGATGATATATATTCATATTTATTTTTCATAATTCAAAAAGTCTAAGATATCATGGATAAAAGCTGAAAAATATGTTTAAAAAATACTTAAAAATAGAGTGTTTAAAAATAAAAAAGGGTACAGTTTCAGTTTTATGTATTTTTTTTTATTTTTCAAAATGTATAAAGTATTAAATTAAATTTAATCTTGCAATTTGATTTGCTTCTTGCTCTTTGCTTTGATTTGTGCCGCAATGCGGTCCAAATCTCTACGACCATGACTTGTTAATACACGACCACCGTTGGCTGATTTTTCGATCAGTTTCATTTCTTCCAAAGCTTGCAAAGCTTTTCTTGCAACACTTCCTGCTGATTTGCAAAAATGACTTGGGCATGTGCCGTTGCGTTTACGTCCGCCAAAAATTTTTGTTACTGCTCCAACACCAACGGGCCATCTCAAATAAATATGCCTGATCAAGGCAGCACAACGAATGAAAAACCAATCAGCACCATAAGGTGCGAGTTCCTTATAACGAGCTGTCTTTACTATGTCTACCCATTCAGGGACTCGCATTTTTCCGGATCTGGAAAGAAAATAAATTATAAATAACTATCAATAAATTTGAATACCTCTTCATTTTTATGATGTGCAGATTTTGCAATAATTGATGTATTTACATTTACAGTAATATTACATTTTATTACAATTATATGTTTATTTATTTTATGCATTAAATATGCATAATAACTAATGATAACATTTTATCTTAAGTATGTTTTTTATACTTTGTTTTGTTACCCATTCAACAAATTATAAAATATTATATACAGTCAAACCTGTGAGGAGTCACACTTTCGGGGCTGTAGGAGAGGAAAATGAGACTCCTGACATTACCACCACTCTAACCTATTATATGAATTGAAACAACTTCAGGCCTTCCTTTTTGTGTTTGTAATATTTTTTTATTTTCTTTTTTTATTTACTTATTAATTTTTATTCTTTTAATTTCACTTATCTTTTTCTTTTATTACTTTTCTCTTCCATTATAATTTATAATATAAATATATATTTGTAATTAATACATTTGACAAACACACAAGGAAGGTTATTTGTTTATCAATACAATATTAATAATTTTTCGCGCTGTCACTTCGGAGCATAATTCACGGTTAATTTCACGCAATTTAAACAAAATAAGGGGAAACGAGCTGTGGTGGGGACA
>JABFPN010000738.1:0-39063 GCA_022817305.1 Leptoteleia sp. ZL-2020
GACTGGACCAGTATAGGGTTACCCAATATCGGCAAACCCGGAGAGGCCCTACCAAAGACCCAGACTGGCGTGCCCTTTCCCGGAACGCCCGCCGGGCTTGCCCTGGTAGGGCCCGGATTTTAATCCGGGTATACCCTGACAATTCTTACTAGGGAAATTATTGCTGTCGTTACAGTAGTAATTGTTTTGTTGTTTATGTTAAATTTATATGAAGACTAGTTAAAATAAATAGATGTTTTAATAAACTAGATTAATCAAGCGCAGTCTCTGGGCGTTTTGCTTCTGTACTTATTTTTGAAAATAGGGACTCTATTATTTTAATATGAGTACGTACATTTAATGTCCTTATTTTCTGTCATATTTTTCTTAGTGTCTAATAAACACTTAGTATATATATATATATATATATATATATACTTATTATAGTTTCAACCATGGTTGAAACTATATCGCACTTTATTAGTTTAACAACGTATACTCTTAAATAATAGCAAATTGTAACATAATGTAGCTTGAATTTTTTTCACCTAATATTGTATCCTAAAAATCTCAGTACATTGACCCTGTGTAACATTAAGGCTAAGCAATAGGATCAATGACAGACCGGTGCTAAATTAACAACGCATTATTATTGATGAAAACAATAGTTGCAAAATATTTGGTAGATTAAAATATATTTATACAGTGTTATAAGTAATACGTACGTTTTTGGTTTAATGACGTTTTCTCTTTCCGTGTAATATCATAACTTGACATAAATTTTATAAACACTTGATATAAAGAATAACAAATTGCAAAAAAAGGCCCACATACTGAAAATAAATTTCTAACAACTGTAACACATTGTTAAATTTTGTAAAACCTTTTCAATAGCGTGAATTCGGTTCCTCGCAAAAGCAAAAGTGCTTTTATATATATATAAAAAAAAAGGTGAAACTTTTACGATAAATATTATTCACTTGAAAACTCGTTGAACGTTTTTATATTTGTTTATTTTTGTTAGTCAACATTCAATATCAGTTTATATCGCATATGTCAAATTATTATATTTTCTTGCGTTGATAGATTTTAAATTGGAATTTATAAAATGACATGAAATAAAGTGGGTCATAAAAATTAAACTTACAGTAAAAAGTCTGGGTTTTATTAAAATTAATGCGTAAAAAAATTTTACTGTAAAATATAGAGGTAAAAAATGTTAATAAAGAAAAGGTGTAGCCTTTTTTGACAATTAAATTCTTATACTTTAACAATATTTCTTCCAAATAACTTTATAATAAACATTGTTTTTGTACACTTTTTAGACAATAAACAAATTGTCAGCCCGCGTGGTAACAAATCGTTAGAATGAAAACAAGATGAAATTTAAAGTCGACCAATAATCAATTATTATGATAATTATATTTATAATTTAAATAAAAATGTATATATAAATTTATTCTAAATGTTAACGTTAAAAATACTTGGATTAATTTTACGTTAGTAAAATTATTATGAGTATAGCAAACAGTTATTTTGATTTATAATAATTGTTTCTTAATGAATACGTTAAGGTGGCCCAAATAATATTATTATAAAGTATTTATTATAATCAATTAGTTTTTTGATCGAACTTTTGTTACAAGAAAAACAGTTGACTTGACAGGGTACTAACATTCTGTATTTAGTACTGGCGTAATATTCAACGTCAATATTAACACAACGTCAGAGTGCAACACCGATGACGATAGAATCGACTAAAATGATAGCGTTAGTATAGATATAGTATTGATTCTGTACAATAAAGAAATATTTGCTTTGAGAACAGAAATATTTTCTTTTTGAGATCTTCGTTTTTATCATTTAATAACAGTTTTGTTAAAATTTTTTGTATAGTTTAAAATTTATTATCTTCATACGTGACAGTACTTTTTACATGCCACCATTAAATTGTCATTATGTTAATAATTTTAGAATTTAATAATTCATTTATAATTTAAACAGTGTCAAATAGTAATAGGAACAATTGTTTTAATTAATTAACTACAAAAAAGAAAGATAATAATACCTGAAAAGAAGATTAGGATTGTTAAAATAATTTTTTTTTTCATTAACAAATACATTTATTAAACATCTTATATTTAATTTAACACGTAACAACAAGTTCAGTAATTAATAAATCAAACTAGCTTTGAATTTTCTACGTCACGAATTCTCAGTGTCATTCTCGAAATTGGAGCTGTGACATAATTATTTAACAGTATCTCAACTGTGTTTTCCTGTTATTACAACAGGCACAGTTCAGTAGTACCTTTGGTAGCTGAAGTGTGTACTTCTCATTACCATATTATCCCCAAAGTATTTTACCTCTCATAAAGTTAACTTTACAGGAGATTTTCAAATAGCGCGAATAAACATCGCTATGTGTGAAATATATCGCCCCCAATATATGTTTCATGCGACAATTCTCTTGCGGACAACCTGTACGAACTGTTATTAGCGCCATCTGGTGGAGTAATGGTTGGCGGATCCAGTCGATTGCTACCAGCTGTTTTAAAAATACTGGATTATGTGTCAGTATAATGTGTCAGTTATTGCAAACTAGCTTTGCAAAACAGTTTTGTATATAAAAAAAAAAAAAGAACAGGTGGACACGAGGCTAATGCGCCAATCTCGTGGCAACGGCGCGTCTAAAAAGCAATGGTCCTGCAAGACTTTCAAGTAGGCAATCTCATGAAACATTGTCACTTCCGTCAACCTCATCGTAGACGGTCCAGTTCAGTGATTCTGACTAACGCGCTAGACTGTTATTTTTAACCCGGCGCTTTCGAACGTTCCTCCTTCAGTTTTTCTCGTTGGCCCTCGCAGTCATTGTTTCCTTCCCGCCCCTCGACAAAAGTAATTGCATTTGTATTAGAAAGCATTGTTGTTACAATTATGCGAGTCGTTTGCAACCACTTTTCAAACGCGCCGTCCATTGTCGTTAAATTAACTTGACTTTTCCACACCTACGGTTTTCATTCCACTTTTACCATTTCGTTACAATCGACGGCTAGGCACTTTTGCCGCGTTGTTTTCCTTTCGTTTATAATTAGCACGCTAATTACTCCCGTTTGAATTTAATATTCAATCTCCCGTAATTATTTTAGTTGTGTTTCAATTAGTCCAATTGACGGGACGAAATTCATCGAAAATAATTAAATTGCACCATTCAATGCCAAGCAAGAAAATTAGTTTCATGGATTTTGCGCCGGCGATCGCGCGCGGTTTCAATAAATCCGCGTTGGCTTTTGCCTTAAAAAAAATGTGCAATTAATGCGAATGGCAGAGATGGCAGCTCCAAAGTGTTGCCATGTGGAATCAGAGAGATGATACGCCACTGCTTACTTATTGTAACTTCAATGTCCTTTTAATTCGTTCAACGGCCCGTCGAAAGTCTTTGTATTATTTAGCGGCAAGTTCTTTATTTCATTGAGCTTATCGTCGCCGTCGAGTGAGATTTGTTTTACGTCATTGACTCGATCCCCCCGCGTACACACCTGCGCATTCAATTTTAATTTTGCACGCCGCTTTCCCGACGAAAAATATCCCGATTTCGCTTTATTTCATTGTGCCCTTTAACGCTTTTACCCCGTTACTTTGATTATCAATGTAAAAACCTGTACAAAACTCTTTGATTTATCGCACTTTCAACCTTATATTGTCACGAGTGTCTGCGCTGAAAAAAAAGAAAAATTAAAAATTACTGTGTTGGAACCTTTAGGCGCCATTGTTTGTACAATTTAGGAAAAATTACCATGCCTGCACAGTAAAAATTATGGTAAAACGCACCAAAATATTTTAAAACACAGTAATGTTTAGTAAATTTTGTTACAATTTTTTTCTGCGTGATATTAACGTTCCAGTATGTGTGTTGTTTTTGACAATAATCACGAAATATTCCCATTTATATCTTGGTAAAAGATAATTGCTGCTTGAGGTATGGTTAAATTTTAAAGGTGCGCACAGAGGTGGAGGGTTAAGTGAGCGCCAGAGTACTCTCGTACTATTTCAAAGGCAACCAAAGGTCGCCTTGTAGTAGTGATCCTGTTGTAATGAACTTATATAAATTACACTTTTTAAAATCGAAATTGCAGTGAGATGTGTTAACATCGCGAAAAATGCAGCAATTCAAACGAATATTATGTATAAATGTGTTATCAAGACAGTATATCTTCAGAATTTAAATTATTCAACACACACTGATAAAAAAGTTACGTTTAAAATTATTATACTGTGGGGATAAATTACATCTTCTAGTCTTATTTAGTTTGTGGTTTAAAAGCTGTTATGAGAATTGTGCAAGTTGTTGTGATGCAATATAATAGAAATCATTGTTTATCTTGTAACTATTTTAATAATAAATATGACATGTAAACAAACTTTGTTCCTGTTTTTTCTTACAGTATAATAAATTTTAAACCTAAATTTTCGTTTCAGTATACTTTTTAATATTCATAACTAGGAATATAATTGATTTATGGAATCTTTGAAAGTATACATGTAAACAAAATTTTAAAATGCTATATTTACTCTGCGTTTTGTTTTTGTTTGCTTTCATGTATGTCGAAACACTGATATATACCCGAAATATAATAGTTCAAGTCACTTGTATTATCAGTGCTGTTTTACTCAATTGTTGACTATTTTAAAACCTGTAAACGAAATGTCTTGTTAAGTCGCAATATGTTTTTATAATATAAACAATTTAATATAAAATTGTATTAATATGAAGTTACCACACACGTAGAATGGTGCGTTAAGAGCAATGTATTATTTTTAGAGTAAAAATATAATTTGTAGTTTATTCAACATTTACTTTGGAGGGAATGTTCTAATTTAAATAATAAAAAAGGTTCAAATTCCGTTATTTAACAAGATATTTAAATTTAATTAGTATAATTAAATGCAATACATGTTTTTATAATTATACTCTGATGCATTTTTATGCATGGATATTAAGGATTAATGTGATTGTTTACGCAAGTGAAACGTCAAAATTTTAATTACTTAATTACATGTCAAATAACTTTTGACGTCACATTCGTACAATAAGTATAAATTACATGCAACTCTTATACTGGTGCTTTTATTATATATAACGTCGAATCGAACGTCAGTAGTTAACTGACAGTTTAAATTATTTATATACATATAATATTTGTTCTTATTTATGAAAGAGAGTTCGATGTGAGTAATTATATACTCTGGAGTGTCTCTTTCATGTTTTTATTCCTTCACATTTCCCATATCGTATTCACTTATCCTTACATATTATTTTATGAATCTATAAACTACATTATCCTTTATTATGTCACGTTAAATCTTCTTATTCTTCTTTCTTTATTGGCCGGTAACTGCCTTCTGTATACACTTTCAATAAAAAGTACTGTTTTATCTATAAAAATTTCATTTGAACCTAGTGAAGTTGCCTTTAAAATGGAGACAAATTATAAAATGAAACGTGGGGGGTGACATAAATTGTTCCAGTAGCAGATATTTTTGAAATAAGATCTATATTTTTAAGCGACAGCGTAGACTGGTGGCAAAGGGCGCGACTACCAACTGTGAAATGACGAGTTCTACTCTTTTTTCCTAATATATTTTTCAACATACTACATCATATTATTAAGGACTATATATATGAACGTATATTTCCCTGAGGTATTACAAAACATAGTATTAAATTTTTTCTAAGTGTTAAACGTCCGATGCTTGTTGGAACAAATATAATTTTACGGCGATAATATTGATTACAAAGTTGACGCAGTGGAACACGCAGCAGTATTAATTAAATAATTAAATCAAAAACTAAATAACTGGCGAAAATCCATTTTGCCAATTATTCTAGCCATTAGACAAAAATTACTACCCCGTTAACCAATTTGGAACTCAATCACGGCTGCACGAGAATCGAGCGATCAAATTTAATACAATATTTCGTGCAATTAGATTCTCGCTTATTTCATCGACTCGCAATTATTGCGACTGGCGAGAGATCGGTATAAAAAATAAATAAATCAAAAAGAAGAGGAGGAATACAAAAAAAATAAGAAGAGGGGGAGGGGAGAAGTTTGGAATTAATTGAGAGGAAAACGCGAGCGAGACAGGAATTCGGCTGTAATTACATTACGGGTCGTGTCGATTTAAGTAAGGCGTCGAGAGCGGCTGCGGCGTCGTCTATAGTAAACTCGCCGGCCGGCGCTGTCGTCGGCGACGTCGTCGGTCGCAGGTCGTCGTCGTTTTCATTCATGCCATCGCGGCGATGCCGGTGTCGGAGTGGTGTCGGCAAGAGTAGTGGCGGGGACGGCGCAGGCATTACCTGCGCTGCGCCGGCCACATACTCTATCATTCCTAATGCGCCTCTTTGCGCCCACTTCATCCCCTCCATCGATCCGTCCCTATGACCGACGCCGAGCCGTGTCTTCTTCCTCCCTTTAGCGATACGCAAAGCTTCCTCGCCCTCCCGCGTACGCGGCAAAATTTTTACTCCCTACTAATTGGCCAAACGAGAGTGTCACACGTTGACCAACACTATTCCATCGTCGCAATTACAAGCGTTACTTTTGTTACAATCAATTAGAAATACGTGCCCAGAAACGTAACATTGCGAGAATGTATTCGCACTCTCAGACGTATTTTCAGATTGATTTATTTATTTTTTTTTTTTTCAATATTGAAGAATGTTATATTTTTTAAATCTTTGGAAATTGATCAATGATAAATAAGCTAATGGACTGGTCCATTTAGATATAATTAGTTCTGCTGTTTAATTTGAATTATTAATTCGGTATTGGACAACACAATTTAATACCATTTCTCCTTTTCAGCGCAATTTTCGGGAGATTCACATTATAATTAAGAATTATAGGATGCAGTGAAAAATACTATCTCTCAAGTGGATTATAATTAGATATTGGGAAATCATTAGTGTCTACTTAGAGCTAAAAGACAGATAATTATAGACATAAAATCTAAAATTAGAGAACTTATACTCCGGCAAACGTAACAGTCGATACGTTTTTCATCAAGAGTTTTAAATCTTTTATTTCATCATTCCATTACATTGTATCGCGTTAAAACTTTATGGAATCGGATAAATTAGATGAAATGTATCATCGATGATTAAAATAATTATACTTCGAATAATATGAAGTTATAATGTAAATTGAAAAACAACCGTGTTATAAAAAAGTTTATATATAATTCATTGAACGCGCGCAGGGAACGTGTTTTAACAAGACAATTTTACTTTTCGATATTCCAGTCATTTCAATTACCGTATCCTTGATCATAAGGTGTTTTCGGTGCTGAATGAGAAATACCGAATCTTTGAAGATTTTCTCCCGAGTTTAGCTTGAGGATGAATGGCAAAACCCTTTGAGTGCGAACTCTTGGAACAAGCAATGCGAAGAAGATAGCACAGCTCATTAGTCCTCTGTCAACATGAGTTTTCGATTTGGAAAAAAATAGAGAAGAAAACTAACTTTTTTCCATTACTTAGAGACTTGCACGAAAGTTTACAGTTATTTGTACTATAATTAGCTTTGAAATCGACTTTTTCACATGAATTTATTTCATTTGAAATATACTTTTTGAATATTTTTATTTCATGTGTGACGTAAGTTGCCGACGCGTTTTTAATATAGCAAAAAGTACGCAATAAGAATATGTATAGACGTAAGTTGGGTTACAGTAAAGGAAGTGTTTCTCCTTGTAGGAATATAATGCACAGAGGAACTCGTTTTGTAATAATAAATGAAGTACGTCTGACCGTAATCAATATTTACTACTTATTTTAATTGAACTAAATACATTAAAAGTCGCAATTTTGAATTCAAATTAAATTATCATCTACAGAATATTATTTACGTATTGTGATTTATGTTAATAAAATATATTTTCAGAGACAAAAATTTCAATGGTAATAAAGAATATGGATATATTTATCTTTTGAACAAATAATAAATATTTCGGGAAATGAATTTTGGGTGGTAAAATTGAACATGTGAATTTCATTAGTGAGCGACAAATCAATTGAATGTGAATTTAAATTTATACAATGCTTCAAATTGTTATAAAATAAAACCGTAATACGTCATACATACTTTAAAACGAGCAATAATAAGCGAAATAATATAATCGTTTGCTCTTTTGTACCAATATTAACTGTACTGAGCACGTAAGAATTAATTTATGAACAGATAAATGACAAGCAATTTCAGACGTCTTACATTGTCCCTGCTAACCTTTAGATTTTTTAATTCACCTCCCTTTTCACATGTTGATTTGATACTTTTATAAATACAATAAAAAACCACATTCTTAATATCGTGCTGCTGGATATTATGTTTTTTAAATATATAATAGAAATCAATTTTTAAAAAGTGAAAAAAAATAATATCAATACTTACGCGATACAAATGCTCTTTATTTTGTGTTAACACATACACCGAGGAATATTTATTGAAAAAAATGTAACATTTTATTAAAACATTGTTATATATAGCCCTTGTATGTAATATTAAACGCAATAATAGAAGCGATTTTTTTATAGTAAACAATTTCATTTCGATTATTGTTTATTTTCATATTAAAAGGTGGTGTTTATTTTTATATAAGCAAAATAATTTTTCAATAATGAAACTATATACGGAAAAATGAGTTGATCACGACAAATATACTAGTAAGGCTATTTTAATTTATGTTTCATAATCGTACGTACACCGAGAGAACAAATTTGAAAAAATTGACATTTTTCGTTATAATTTGAGGACATGATGGGCAACGTTGCAAAAAGTATAATTGTACAATGTATTCAGAAATTTGTAAAAATAAAGTGAGAAATCATAATATTTACGTCTTTAATGAATACACTGAGAAAAATATAACAGAAAAAATTACTGTTTTTAACTGTATTTGAGCCACATGTCCGTCTTTTAATAAAAATTACTGCTCTTTAAAAGCAAATACACTAGTTTTAAATGTCATATTTATAGAAAAAACCGACAATTTTCCTGTTAAAAAACGGTAATTTTTATCAAAAGATGGACATGTGGCTCAAATACAGTTAAAAACAGTAATTTTTTCTGTTATATTTTTCTCAGTGTACATATACTATAATATACTATAATATTGCACAATTTTTTTTATGCCTTGGTCTTTCATAACTTTTTTTTTACTATAAAATAACGTCAAAGTTATTGAATTGCTTGAAATTATACATAATTTTATTGATCTTGCAGAATGTAATCTCGATTTGGCACGGGTAATGGGAAGATTTGACTTTTAAGAAAATTAATATTCGTTCCTTGACTTGTTCCTTTATCATTACTTTACTCTTTGAGATGAAATCTTAGATTTCTTACCTACTAATTACCAATGCAACATTGTGTACGATTGATTCAAAGATTAAAGCAAATAAAAGCTGTTATTATTATTTATAAAATTGTATTAACTGAATTCCAATGGAGAAAATTTTATATTGCATTTGCATTAATGTAGTTATATGATTCAATTTTTCTGATAAAAATCTGTAAACGGAGAACAAAGAAATAATAATAATTTTTTCTATTTTAAATTAAATTTAATTTATACCTATATCTTTAAAAATTAAAACTATGTAGGTAATATGTTTCTTCACATTATTTAAGAGATAAATAATATTATATTTTATATTCCAGGCACTGGTGAGTCGGGCAAATCGACATTTATCAAACAAATGCGAATCATCCACGGTTCCGGTTATTCGGATGATGATAAACGGGGTTTCATCAAATTAGTGTTCCAAAACATATTCATGGCTATGCAGTCCATGATTCGGGCGATGGAGATGCTCAAAATCCAGTATGGAGATTCTGCGAGCACTGTAAGTATATAAGCGGAATCAATCATATATTTAATAGACATGCATGTCTATGTCATTATGGCAATTCATATTTGTTTAATGTCCTGACACAATACATGTAAGATATCTTATACGTATGTTATGATCATTACTTGAAACCATATAAATAAAAGTAAAAGAAGCAATGTTCTATTTAATAATAATTATTTGTTGTTAAAGTCAATTTCTTATTGTTTTAATACTATATTTCAATAAAAGAAAATAACAATATTAAAAGATTATATAAATTTAACATAAAGGTAACACATTAAACATTGATATAATTGAACGAAATAAATTGTTAATAAGTCATGGCAAAAGGTGATTTATACGTTTTTGCTTTACTTTAGCGATACTTTAACGTATCGCTGATCATATACATCGATTTAATTACTAATTAATTCTGAAATATAAAATGTTTATTCAACATAAGTGCACATGTAATAGCATAAAATTTCTACACATGCCATTCGTAACTTTAACATTCTAATCTTTCATTTTTTTTTAATGTTAGCGAGAAGGAACTGTACGTCTGTCTTTAAATAAATGCTACGAGTAAATTTGTGCAGGATCTGGTATTCCACTGAGTTCTTTTTATAATAATAACATGTATTGGTTTATACCGAAAGCAGATTCCACAAGCCAATGCAATAATTTTTCCTCATACTTCGTATTTAAGAGAGCATATATTATTTGCAGTTGTTTGGTCACACGAAGTGGAAACTGATAACGTAAAATATTAATATAAATAAAAACAAAAATAATGCTTTTCTTCTTAAAGCAAATTAATACTAATTTACTCGAACAATTATAGTCACATAATTTTATTTAGCGTGTGTTTTTAAAGATGTCTGTACGTCGAATTAATTATAAAATTTGAAATAATGTAATTTATAATAGAAAATTGCATATATAATATAAATAAAATTCACCTCGATCACTGTTGCTAATAAAATAATACAGATTGAGACGGTTCTTTATACGTTGCTATGAATGAGTGCATTTTTACAATTTATTGAAACATGATCTAATGCGTGAATCAAAACTTGTATATGACTCATGCCAATACGTTTATTATCGGGAGAAGTTCATTTATCCTCTCAGTAAACACGATATAAATTTTTTGTTTAATTTCCTATTGTCAACTTGTGTCTTTATACTCTACCGAGTACACTGAAAAGAAAATGGTATTAAAATTTGACTTGATTTGCGTTAATACTTTTGTTAGAACTAATATTACATTTATGCAAAATTTGAACGCAATACATGTTAAATTTTTTTATCTTACAACTTAATTAACACGGAAAGTATTAATTTATACTATTTTTTGCTTAGTGTACATTTCAATTCTAAACCAATACTTATTAACAATGCTAAAACATATCATGTTTTTGGGGATACACCAAGAGAAATCGTGCTAACAGAGTATACTAAATATCTATTATATTTATATGATTTTAAATATACCTTTCAGTGATATGTAACACGACTTCGTTTTTAACTGTTACAAAATGATATTAAAAGTAACAGATTTTTCATATTACGAAACCAAGTGGTACTGTTTATGTAACATGAAAATAGGGACACAATTATTTATGGAAAGAAAACAAATTATTTTTCTCCGTGTATGTGCTGTTAATGATAATTATGATAATAATAATATTAATAATAATAATGCATTTATTAAGTATTAATAATTCTTATTTTGTCTAATGATAGAAATACTATTAGTTACTATCAGTAGTCAAAGGAAATTGAATTAAAATAATTAAGTAATTATTGAAAAAGTTTGATTATAAAATCATTAATTACAATAGTTACTGCTTTTCAGTGAATATATATCAAGCATGTATCTGTATTGCTTTTCAAAATTCATTGCACATATCGATTCAGTGACATATTTAACGTCAATTTAACTTCAATATTCGTTGTAACATCATATTCTCCATTTGTAATTACTTTCATTATGTACTGATCATTAATTTTGTTTCAGAAAAAATTAAATGTGATTCTTATTACCATTACAATATGCCAACTTTATTCAATGGAGTTAAACGTATTTCATTTCATTCAATAATCTCTAGGAAGTTTTAGTTTTTTCGTTAAATTATTATTTAGTCAATAAAAATATTAAATTTGAGAAAAAATAAAATTGATTTTCTACACTTATATTGAAAATTGATCGAAAATTTCAAAACGCCAAAAATGTAGGCAGCTTTTAGTCAAATCACAATGTTATCCTTTAAGCCATTGTTTTAATCAGTCCAGTATGACACGCAGATAAATCAATGTTCTTATTACTATTAGCAATTATGTTAAAAAATTAACGGAACAATGGAAAGGATATTTGATAATTAGGATAATTAAATAGTTATCTGATTTATTAAATTACATATTAATTAATTAAATACTTGCTATACAAAAGGCATTATTTAAACTCTACACGGAAAAAAATAATTCGCTAATACAACACTCGGCTGTGTTATAACAGCAAAGCATGCAATGCTTGCGATTATCATGAACCTTTATTGGAACGTTTTGATGTTATTTATTGAAGAATGATGACAAAATTGCAAATATTTGATACTTAAATTGATAAATAAGTGGTATATTGCCAACAACAAAACATTCTTTTTAGCCAATTCAAGTTCCTGTTCAGAAATAATACATTTTTTGCATTTGTTTTTCGTAGTATAAGTAATGAACGTTTTAAAACATTTTTGTTATAATAAAATTTCAACTAGAACGTCGTTACATATTAGTTATTGCGATGATGTGATCGTATCAGTGCATAGTAACAAATGTCGACGAAGTTAAACTGATAATGTAATTCACAAAAAGCCTACATCTTTCAAGACTATACACTCAGATTTTATTTACAGCTAAATATATAAATATTATTTGAATATACTCAAATATATAAATATAAATGACTTAAAAGTGTCACAATGAAAATGTAGTACAACAAACTAAAAGACATCAGATTTTAATAACAGTTTATATTATTCTGTTTTACAGTCACAAGAATAAAATAAATTGTAAATGATACATAAATATGTTTTGGAATAGAAGTAGATAATTATATTTATTCCAAAATTGAATATTTACTATGTGTTCAACTACTTAACTATTTTAACTGTAAAAAAGTATACGTAACAAATTTAATTGTCTGTGACATTGATTTGTGATTCACACAATATATTAATTTCCATTGTATGTCTGAGTATGATCTGAATAAATAATTTACTTTAGTCACATATAATAGAACCTAAATGAAGAACAGAAAAGTTTGAAATCGAAAAATAATACACAGTTCAAAATTAGATATCATACGTGACCCTAAAAAATACAAAGATCTAGATTGGGAAATAATATTTACTTGGCTCAAATACTTCAAAGCATTTCCAACATCAAAAATCAAGAAAGTATTTGATTTCGAAATTTAACTACAAATTTGTTCTTCAACTAATTTTCAATTGTTTATAAAATGTATATGTTTGAAAAGAAGTCAGTAACGTTATAACTGTATTAAGATTTTCAATATTTTATTTGTAAAAACAATATTTTCCATTAGCAACAATTAATCTTTCAATTGAATGATTCTTGCAAACATATAAAACTATCGCAATGTCGAAGGCTTATTAATACTTTTAATAAGTTGAACAAAAAGTTGACACTGTTACTAAATAAAATTGCACTATATCTTCAATACATTTTGACGTTAAATTATTTATATAATGCAAAATGAGGATCATCTTTACAAAATTAATTTAAGCAATTAATAACAATATTCAATGCAAAGTGAGGGTACAAGACACTAAATGATAACGATTTTGTTTGATTAGGAAAAAGCGGAACTGGTGAAAAGCGTGGATTTCGAAACGGTCACGACATTTGAAAGTCCGTACGTTGAAGCTATCAAGGATTTATGGAACGATTCGGGTATCCAAGAGTGTTACGACCGTAGAAGAGAGTACCAGCTGACAGATTCGGCCAAATAGTGAGTATGAGCTTGCCAAGTCAACACTCCGTCGCCGATGGGACAACACTCGAGCACAACACGTACGCGCGCGCTCCTCCATCCTCGATCCTCGATCCTCGATCCTCGTCCTCCCCCCGGTTCTCCGCCAATTATTCCTACTACTTCCTCCACACTTATTTACATCTTTACACTCAACTATCGAACCTTTTTTTCTTTTTATTTTTACTGATCGCGAAATCTTGCAAAGTGCGCGGTGTCACGATAGAAAAAGTATCGAGAATGGCAGACGTACACGTCCGCCTCTCATATGGATTGTCGCGACATTGTTTCACGTTGAAGTCTCGTTTTACATTTGGCATTAGTTCCGCGGGTAAACCCTTTGTTTCGAGACGTTATGTTTCCTTTGTTATCCCCTTCATCAGCCCATTCTGTCCCTCTTCCTCTTTTGTCCCACCTGTAACTCTGCCTCTCTCACTCTCTCTCATTGCATCCCCTTTCGCCTTTCCCTCCACACCGAGAGAAATTTATTAATAGCTGCTATATTTTATAATAACTCCCGGATATGTGTGCATTTGTAGTACTTCCTTATAATGAGATGTAGTATTTTTAAAAAAAATATGTGACCAAGGAATTGAGCTCGTTACCCCATTACTGTGACCATCAGTCATACGCTTTACCACCACCCTATGCGGCCGCTTGGGAAACTTTTATCAAAGCTCTAGTGCGGGATATGAGAGGGGCGTGGTCTAAATTTTTTCAAATGCGGACATTGCAAAGTAAAATCCGTTTTATTAGTAAACTATGACATAGAGTACTGATCCTATTCCTTGGTTACATTTTTTATTAACTATTTTTTCAATATATTATGTCATATTGTGCGGAGTACTATAAATGCAGGCATATCCCTGAGTTATTATAAAATATAGTAGTAGCTATTAATAAATTTCTCTTGGTGCACGTTTCTTCATCCTGCAAGGCTGTCTTTTTTCTTCTTCTTCTTTCTTCCTTTCTTTTTATTACTATTCGTCAAATAATTATTTTTATCGTCTGGGAGCATTCCGTTGCCGTAAAGAACAGTCGACGAGTGTGGGATATTCATTTCCTGAAGTTTCTTACCAAGAATGGTACCGATGAGCGGAGGCCAAGGGGTCGGTTGGCTCGTTGTTCAATTAGAACACCATCCTACATTAAACGTCCCTGCCCTAAGGCACACCGATTCTAATCACTTGTCAAAATTTTAGATTATCATCGTTGGATTGCATTGAAATCTCAATTGCGTTGGCATTGTAGGACTTGCTCGGATTGTTCCGAGTTAGTAACTCGTTCCTTTTGTTTAGCGATAGCTTTTTTCACTTTCTGGTTAGTTAATGGTTAGACAAAAGGAATGGAATGTTAAATTTCCAGACAGTTTCCTTCGTACAAGTGTATTTGTTAAAGGAAACGCGGTATAAACGAGACAGATGACTGGGTCATTTTACTGGGACTTACACGCTAAGAAAATATTATTGTTGACGGAAAATATTATTATTTTTAACCTTTTTTTTTTTGGATACATGTCAATCTTTGATTAAACATTACTATTTTTAGAAGCAGAGACATTGGTTATAAATGTTATGTTTACACTTAAAATAGAAACATTTCCTTTTAAAAACAGTAATTTTCATTGAAAAACTGACGTGAATCTGAAACAATATTAAAAACAGTAATATTATCTGGGATACTTTTTTCAGTGTAATCAAGTTTTAATTTTACGTAGAAGAATCATTTAAAACTAGTTGAAATTTGATGAAATCTGTAATAAGTCTGTTGAAATAATAATTTTATGAATTAAATATATTTTTCAAATAAAATTTAAATATATAGATAATTTAAAATATAAATTAAATAATTGTCCATTTATAATATTATAAAAATGAATACGGAATTATACTCAGAGATGTAAGAGGCGCTTAAAGAAAAACAAAAAATAATTGAATACAGAAATAGAAATGTTTTCATATCAAATACGTGAATAGTTCACATTAACGAGTATTGGTTTTGTTCCACAAATTTCACTCCTTTCTAAAACCATTCTAAGAAAATTAAATAATATTATAAATTAAATCTTAAATTGTATGTAACTTACATTCAAGATAAAGGTAATTAGCCGAATAAAACACATTAAATTATTATTTCATAAACAAATCATGTTCTTAGTTTCCAAATATTTTCTTAAAATGATTTAAAAATAATTCTTAAGCAGAAAAAGAAAACATTTATATTTTGCAAAAAAAGTAAAGATTGTAAATATAGTATTAGAGAACATAAATTGAAAATATCAGTTATGTAATTAAATAAGTATCATTAAAGCTGTTTTCGTATTAAATAAAAAAAATTTTTAGATACTACTTAATTAATCACGTAATTTTACTATCAAGGTTTAAATCACCTCAATTAGAACAATTAAATTATAATTATAATAATTAAAATACAACAAAAATTAGAAAAAGAATAAATTTAAATTAAACTTTTTTAACAAAAATCTATTTAACACATTTTCAACGTTATTCTATTAAAATTATTAAATTCATACAAATTTAAAATGCAATTATCTCATTGTTGATAAATGGAATTTAATAAAGTTATATTAAATTTAAACAGTAAATTTAATTTACATTAATTAAATATTACTATAAATATAATATGTTTAATTCATTTTAAATTTTGGTTAAAACTTTTATTTGTGTTGATATATTTACTGTACTTGATTTATCTGATTTTAATTTATTCCAAAAAAATGCAAAATATATAATGCAGCAGGTTATTCTTCAAATAATAAACATGGATAATCGATTGCATTATTAAAAGATTATATTATAAATTAATAATTTAATAGGAAATTACTGCTGATATCTTTTTAAATATGCTGACATGGAAAATATTTGCGAAATGTGATTACGCTACTGAATTTAAATTTGACACAACAAATGTTGTATACATATACATATAACAAATGAGTCATTATATTGGAATTTCTGAAAGAACAATTTTTTTCTTGCTTATAACTAGAATAATAACATTAAAAAAGTACTAGATATAAAAAATAACTAAAAATTAGTTTATAAATAATACATCTGTATTTTATTGTCATAATTGAACTAAATTTTTTTTTTGTTAGAAACATCAATTGAATAATAATTTCAATGTTTTGAATTGTAGAAGTTTTTTATTAAATGTAAATATTATTGTATATCAAAGCACGTTTTAAATCATCATTTTTTTTTTCATTCATAACAAGTTGTATAAACATCATAATCCTTTTTATTGACAATATGTGCTAATGACAACTCATAAACAAACTGACTACTGTTTTTAATACATTTTTTTACACATTTTTATTTTAATTTGACGCCCTTTTTTTCTTTCTTTTTTCGTATCCTACAATTATTATTATTGGTACCGAAATTACACTCGACTTTAGATATAACGTTCAGTCAGGGGGCTAAAACACTATAGCCAAAGTTAAAGATGCCCCTTCAGCAACACATCGTCCCACTTCCCTTTCGCTTGCATTTTATCACATCACTTAACCTCTACAGACATATCTTAAATAACGAACTTGTTGCCAAGTTCACGTTGTTAATGTTGGGGTAGGTAAGGGTCACTGTTGACGTTATGGTTAAAGCAAAGAGATCCTACAGTCTGAGGCTTTATATTCAGAGTCGAGCGTACTCCATATATTAGTTACGAAGAGAACATTTGTAGTAAAATAAACCAACATCTATTGTCTGTTTTAAAAACAATAACAGATGTATGCTTTACTTTATTCACCATGTTCTCTCAATGTCCACGTTACTAACTTGTTAGCAATTTTGTTCATATATATCGACAAATATCGAGAAACAAATTTCAAAACCGTACGCTGTCGGTAAAACAGTCATATAATTTTAGTAAAACAAAAGAAGGGGCGCTGTTAGGTCAACGCAATACCATTTTACTGTGAACCATACAGTTATTTTCCCCGTGTAGAAGAGAATGATTATTGACGTTTTGATTGCCTGTAATGGCCTTAAAGTGTTTTATAAGATAAACAATGGCAAACAAAAAGCATTCGTGTTGGTCAGACATTGAAAAGACGATGTTACAGTTACCTGCAGGAGATAGACCGAGTCGCGGCGCCAAACTACCTCCCCTCGGAACAAGACATTCTTCGTGTAAGAGTGCCTACCACCGGTATAATCGAATATCCATTTGACTTGGAAGAAATAAGATTTAGGTACGTCCAATTGTAGACAGCAACGGAGGATACCTGCCTGCAATCTCTACTATTTTTTACAACCATTTTTTGTTTGTTTATTTACTTTATCTTATTACTATCAATTTGTCTAAGTGTGTGTTTACTAAATGCTACTTGGTTTACTTTTCGTTTTTGCAACCATTTCGTTTGTTTACGGGGATCTACATGGAATGCCTGCAGTTTTTGTATTGTTCTTTCCATTTTTATTGGCCATGTTGTTTTATCGACAACTCTGATGGAACGGGAAAGGTGTTATTGAAGTGTTATACAAGGTTTGAGAATGTACGTTTTTTATGTTTGTGATAGCAAAGTTATATTTTGATTGTGCTTTTTTTTTTTTTGAATGGTGCATTTATCTCTTATCTATAAAGCATAATTTATTTTAATATTCTCCTTTGGCTTTTTCTGTTTCATTCAATTTAATTTACCTATTGTATAATTGCAAAAACAATATTATGTGATTAATACACTCCATATATATCTGCTAATTTATCAATCAAATAAAGAATGGATTCAATAAATCTAAATAATTTCAAATAAATAAATTAATAACAGTTAACAATAGAAATAGTTATTTTTAAAGCATTTATATTACAAGATTGATAAATCTAATAATAAGTAAGCTAATTATCAGAATTTAAGATTATCAGAGACCTTCATTATCTTAATTAGATTTAATATGTCTATCTACCAGATAAAATATGCACCTGTTCATTGAAAAAAAAAAGTAATAATAACATTAACTATGCGATAGTGTTGTTATTTACTTAAACAATTCAAAATTTAACTGTTTCGTTATTAGTTTCTATTTTTTTAAATGCATGTATATATTTTTGTATATGGATATGTACGTATGCTGTGATACGATACTGTGATGCATTATATTCTGACAAATCCTATCCTTTTCCGATAAAAAATATTGTTGATGCATTTCCTTGTGAGCTGATCAACTCAAAATTTCTTCAAAGGAGAAAGTATTGCGTATTTAAGAATAATAAGAATCGATTTTTATCCTAAATCGACAGAACATGCACTCCCTCAGAACACATCTCTCTTTTTTTTTTTTACAAACAGATATTAGAAAATCCTGAAGACAAAGTAAAATGTAAACTCAAATTAACTTAAAACACTACCAATATTATTAATATTTGCAATCAATTAATTTCTATGCTTATCTTTTTTTTTAATTACGTGAAGCAGTTCAAGTGTAACATTTGGAATGAAAGAAAATAGCGAATAATTAATAGAAATTATAAAGCAAAAGGTGCTCTCACTTTGTTTTTATATATAAGTGCTATTAAGCACTGGACTTGATTCGTTGCACTTAAACTGAATCAGTTTCATATAATAAACACTGCAGCAGATATAGGTAAAAATAAAATGTGAACAAAAAGCACTTGGGTCATTCCAATAAGCTTTTAATATTCGACAGCCCGAATTTGTCGACTTTTCTTGTGCAGGTGTCAACAGTTTTGATTAGTCGTTGCAAAGTAATAGTTAAAGTGAGCATCTCGAAAGTTTGAATTTAATCAATGACCAAAGTTGCCTGCATCAAATTAAGAAAGATTCATGACCAAGCAACTCTCTGTATAATCACCAAGAAAGATGTAGACACTAGACTGATTTGACATTTCTTTGTTAAAGTAACTCCTCAGCTTTGTTTTAGCTCACGCACATGACAATGATATTAACTTCAAAATATCCAATTACTTTTTCGATTGAATTTTCAAAGTCAGCGTTTATAAAGTATCAAAAGCTTCGTACTGAGAAAAGCGACAAAGAGTACATTATTGCACTGAGAAAAATGTATTATTGATGCAACTAAAAACACTGTGACTGAAACTAAAACAACGAGTGTTTACTTTTTCAAGCAATGTCTTTTCAATTACGTTAACTGAAGTTTTTATTCCTATAAACAAGTAAATAAGTTATAGTCGATCCACTAAAAACTAGTGTCAAGCCATTGAAGAAATAACTATGCTGATTAATTTAATCTATAAACCATGAATGTGAATCATGTTCGTTTAAATAAGAAGAATTCTAATATATTTATGACAAAGGAATCACTCTGGAACCCTATTTTTGAACATATTACGCAGAATGGTAATTTTATTTTGAACCCATCTTCAATGTTATTCATTTATGAATACGATCAAAATAAGATTACCATTCTGCATATGTTTTCAAGTATAGGGCTACTGGTTACTTTGTTTACATAAATTACATTGAATAAATTGTTATCGACCATCTTGAACGCGGTGTTTACGTTTTGTTAACTAGATGTCACCTTGTCATCAACCAGTTATAATAAAACAATTTACTAAAGTTTTACAAAGAAAATGTCAAATTTGAAGTATGCTGTCAAACTAGTAAACTTTTTGATAGAAATTGGTATTCCCGCAATATATTATCTACAAAAATTTGTTAATTGCAATAACAGTGTTCACTTTTTTCAGTGTGTTCTCAACTTTCTTGTTTGTATTTCAATATTTGTTGTTGAATATAAGATTTAAAAGTAATATCTTTATTTACTTGCAATAGAAGTGAGCTATTGCAAATTATGACATTTCTCGTATAATGTGATTAATGAAGTTTTCTTGTTAAAAATGTAAGGGATGACTCTGTGCTTCACATTTTACATGACAGTTTGAAAACTGGTCAATAGTCAAAAAAACGTATCACAAAAAGTACGGAATCGTTTGCATGGCATGCGTTACAAAGTGTAGCTTGGTTTGTTTTGCAGTTATCTTAGTGATCTAGCGCGTATCGAAGCACCCGACTTCCTGCCAACCGAGCAAGATATTCTTCGTGCTCGAGCTCCCACTACCGGAATCATAGAATACCCATTTGATCTGGACTCCATCATATTTAGGTACTAAACGTCGATGATATTCTTCTGTCCATAGATGCATATCAAAATTAACTGGTCAATTTATCTTTTATCAACTTATGCAGAGATGTTCTTTTTTTTTTGTTTAACAAATTTAAATGGAGAATAATTATTCCCTTGAATTATTAATAGATAATAATGTGATTCAGTAACTGATTGACAGGTATTTAATACATGTAAGTTTTATATTTAACATTATTTTAAATTATTTAAATATTTACGGTGCGAATAAGGATAAATCTTTTATCATAACGATAATTGTTACTCGAGGCTATTGTTCTGGCTTTCACCTACAACGTGAGCAATCAAGCTTTTGCATGGCATAGAATGTTCTGAAAATACATGTTGCATCTCTTGTTAGAACATTAAATTTATCAATTGCCCGCGTGACGAGCTTACAGTTTGTTCTTTATGTTTATATGGTGCCTGGTGTTAGGGTTTTGTTATGGAAAATTTTGTAAGAATGCATGAATTGTTTTTTACTTGTTATATTTAATTTGAAATTATTTAATAATATTTGTGTTGGGATTTAATTGGTGACAATTTTTTTCATACTTTTTTTGATTTGTCAGAATTTGTTATAATTCCTTATAATAATTTTCCTATTAATGTAAAATTAGGATAAAAATGACTATATTGTATTTGCGGTTATTTTACTAATTTGTAATTTTAATATTACGTAATTTGTAAATTTGAAATCTAACAATATTAAAGTTAAACGTATAATATAACAAAAACAGTAAATTCTTAACTTATTTCATGTAGCGAAGAGTGAAATATAATCCCGCAGCCGTATAATATGCATTAATTAGGTGCAAAATTCCATTCTATTACCTTGTATAAGTAAAGAAATTTGTAGAATATTTGTAAAATGAAGTGTGTGGATATTTACCGTAAAATAATACAATATAATTGGAGTTTATCGTAATTTTGATACTGTTATAAAATAATATCAAATGTTTAAATTGAAAATTTATTTTATGAGAATATAATCGTAATATGTTATAAATTACTAAATAATTCTTTTATCATAACTTTTATATTAAAGTAATTAATTTTTTAATGATTATTAATGTTCGTAAATTATATCTATATTAAATTAATTGTTTTACAATAACATATAAATATTATTAGAATGTCAATGAACATATTTATTATAATACATTAATATATAATGTAATTTTCAACGTGGGCATGTATATTAAATTATTGATTCAAATTTACAGGATGGTTGATGTCGGTGGACAGAGATCCGAGCGAAGGAAATGGATACATTGTTTTGAAAATGTCACTTCGATTATATTTCTAGTAGCTCTTAGCGAATATGATCAAATTTTATTTGAATCGGAAAATGAGGTAAATATAATTTTATAACATAATTGCAATATTGTAATTTATAATTTATATTTTTTCGCTGAAACAAAAGCATTTTTATTATTTTTGAATTATTTTTTGCAAGATGTAATTTATAAAATTCAATGTTATATAGAATATGCAATAAATTAAATTTCAGAACTAAACGTAAAATTACATAAATTGTGTCAACATAGCTCTGAATTTATTTGACATTTGGAATTTTATTACATGTGTTTTAATAAACTCGAATGAAAATACGTTATTTATTTGGCTAAATTTAATAAATATTAAAATGCTTGTTCAAATGCAGATAATACTGAATTATTAAAATATATATTTAATTATGACGGAAACAGTTATTTATCATTTAAATTGATTCAAATGTGAAATTTTTAATCCAAAATAATACTCTATGAAAATTAATTTATTTGATTTCTCCCTTTCTCTCCCTCTCATTTTTAAACAAATTTTTAACCTATAGCTGTGGTTAGTAAATGTGCAACCTATATTTGATCCAATATTTTAATTTCAGAACCGAATGGAAGAGAGCAAAGCATTGTTCAAAACAATTATAACATATCCATGGTTTCAACACTCTTCTGTAATCCTGTTCCTAAACAAAAAAGATCTTCTCGAAGAGAAGATCATGTACTCTCATCTAGTGGATTACTTTCCTGAGTTTGATGGTAAGTTATTAAATATCATTAGAATAATACTAATATTTATATTTGTTTTTAGACTAAGAAGAATGCAGAGTTTAAAAATAATTGCACCTCTGATCAATTTTTCTTACAAAAAGATATGTCATTTTCTAAAGATAATCTTAATATTTGGGTTATTTTTAACACCAGCATTTTTTTTATTGGAATACAAAATTAATGTTACATTATGTACCAAAAACTCTATTGAAAATTTGAAGTGAATCTTATAAATCCAGAATGTTGCCAAAGTTTGAAAATAAATGTAGAGTGAAATCAACTTAGGAGACAGGTTGATATTGTGAATATTATACACTGTGAGTTATTTCATTGTATAGGACCAAAACAGGACGATGTCGCTGCCAGAGAATTCATGTTAAAAGCATATCTCGTTTTGAATCCTGATCCTGATCGCATGTGTTATTCTCATTTTACTTGTGCAACAGGTCTGTTTAATTGCTTTAAAATCGAGAATAATTCTCGATATATACACTGTAAAAAATCTGGGGTAAAAATTAACACGTTTGAGAGTGGGTATTTAGTTACAAAGGAGAAAAAAGAATAATAGGAACTGTTAACTTTGTATTTAGTTTAGTTAAACATATTCTTATTTTGAGTTAATCAAACCCTGATTAGCAGTAGCTACATAAGTTTGTGTAGAAACATTTTTGGTGATATAGTAATAATTTGTTAATAATATAGATAAGAATCTAAGTAAATGTATGTAATGATTAATGATTTTAACATAACTATTTCTATCATATCAAAACATATTAATGTGTTTAACAGCTTTATCAAAACAAGCTTACCTTAACGACAAATATATATTCTACTTTAAAAAGCTAAAAAATTGTAAATCATAAACTGGTATTAACTCAATATTTCAATACTTGTTGAAAACAACTCCTTTACCCTATCGATTTTTAACAGTGTAGCCAGTCAAAATTCAAAAGTAAACTTGTAATAATAATACTAGTAATTTCATATTAAGTACAATCTATTCGTTCTCTAATTGTTGTAATGCTAAAATTGCTTCCAGTATCTGTTCTTTCTAAATGAGATAATCATTTACACTAATTGGTCATACAGTGTAATCGCTTTATTGATGTCAAGTGTGATGTAGCTGACATTTTATTAATTCATCCGTTCAAATAATTTCAATTGAAAACATAGTTGCATATTTTTTGACATTCTAAATCTCTATTGCTAAAAGACCCGTATAAACCAAATAATTATAATTAATATTATAATTATCAAGTTTCGTCTTTTTAAGCAATATGTTTCCACTTTTCGTTCGTAACACTGCCTTGATCGTTGCTGTGAACTTGAATTACAACTCAGGGGATTCTAGAAAGCACCTAATGATCATAAGTGCACCACGGAAATTCGTGTTGGCATTCACACATGAATTATAACAATTATGATAAGACCATGAAGAATTCGACCTTACTTCTAGTAACGCAATATTAAGCAAAGCGGTTAGCTTGTTAAGCGCTCGTCAGTAAAAGGTTTCTCGATACTTATACTGTAGTTAATAGGACAAGTCGTCCTCGAAAGATATATTGGATTTGGCTAAAACTATCGCACATAATCCTGGCACGAAGGTCTTGCATCTTCCCCCTTTAAATCCTATATCGCTTTTAATTTCATACATCGTTGTATACGCATTTGCCTACACAACATTTGATACTTGAGTAAAGAAATAGTTAACGTAAATTAGTTAAGTATAATTGAAACTTGCAGTATTTGAAAAATATAAAATTAGAAGTATAGCGTTGGTTAGAAAAACAAATGAACCAAACTAGGCCTGTCAATGAATGTGTAACGAACATTCATGTCTACTGTTCGAACAGTTCAAACTATTCGAAAAGTACAGATGTTCGAATACTTTCAGATTTATTAAAATAATTGAAATTAAGAAAAACATTTATATATCGCGTATATATTTATTATTTATTTTATACAGGTCTGTTTCCATGTTTTTAGATTATCAGGGATACATTATTTGAGTGTGAAGATCATATCTAATATACAGATATTAAGGAAATAAGCAATTATTTTAATAAATTTGGAAGAAGTGTTCAAACAGTTTGAACTGTTCGAAAATGTTTCAATAAAAGAATTTCTGATTTGTTCGAACATTTAACAGGCCTATACCAAACCATTTAAATATTTCTGTAGTGCAAAATCCTTAATTGTTTATATATATAAGATTGTACAATTGATCCAATGTAACAATAGCTATTAATCTGTATGCTTAATACGTATTTCTTCAGGCGATCAAAGAGACGCTTCAGCCGCTAGAGAATTTATCCTCAAGATGTTCGTGGACCTTAATCCAGACACCGATAAAATAATTTATTCGCATTTCACGTGTGCTACGGGTAGGTTATTGCTCTGATTGCTTTTATGCTTGCAACATTTGCTCAAATTAAACTATTCTATTTTATTGCACTCTGTGAGGTTCTCTCAACATTGCTCGTATTACGTTGCTTATGTTTAATGATTTGTGAGTATACACGTATTAGTCTTTATACCTACTACCACTTTAATGTATGCTTACAACTGTCAGTGTTTTGTTACTTTTCATTATATGAATTTTGACTGTTTTATTGAATTAATGAATTGTTCATTTGTGTAACCAATCTACTAATATAATGATTAATTTCTTTGCATGCTACTTATTTTGGGATTACACGACAGATACGGAAAATATTAAGCTTGTGTTTTGCGCTGTAAAAGATACAATAATGCAAAGTGCTCTTAAGGAATTCAATCTTGCTTAAATCGTGTCTTCGTGACAAACTTGTTTCTATTGCACGCGGAATGTCGATTACTTTTATAGACTTTCAGAGTCGATTCACTTAGCGAAGACTTTTGTCATAAAAAATTTAACATCCACGGGATAAAGAGACTCCATTCATTAGCATCTCTAACTGTATAAATTTCAAGCTAAAAAATGAAATAATAAAGGAGAAAAGAACAACAAACTACAAAATGTGAAAAAATAAATATAATTTTGTTATATTTTGTATAGCGTTTGTATTTGTTTATTTAAAATCAATTTTTTTTTTTCGTTACTTCAGATAACAAATTATTTTCTCCCCTTTTTTTCTCTCATAGAGAATTGTCGTTTAATTCAAATTTTATTAATAAATAAATTGACTTGGATAAGTTAAGATGGTAATCGTACTTGGTTTGAAGCATTTGCTACGTATTCAATTGTTTAACGAGTACAAAAGTGCATGAATGTTTGTATTCTTAATGTTGTCGTTTTTATGTTGACCATTGACAGAAACCACACGGAGAAAAAATATATTATAATCTAAAAACTAGTGCATATGAAGTTTTAGTAAACTGAATTCGAGAGGTTATTATACTTTGAGAAATTGGGTTATAAATATTAGTGTCTTGAATGCTAACTTGTGAGATTTTAGCCTGCAAATATACAGTATTTTCAGATAAAAAATATATTTATTTTTTGCATATATCAAGACATTAAATAAATAATTATGTCGATTAATTTAATCTATAATTTATGATTATCTATAATTATATAAAAATCACTCCAGTTGCTTTGTTTGCATAAATTGCATTAAATAAATTATTATTGACAATCATGAACGGCGTGTTTATGTTTTCTCAATTAGATATCATTTTGTCACAAATCAATTATAAAACAGTTTACTCCTATGTAGTCAGTGGCTGTATTAGTTCTCCATTTATCTTAAACAGTTTACTAAAATTTTGTAAAGAAAATGTCAAATTGTACAAATTTTTTTGCAATTGTTAATGTTTTGTTTCATGCACAGAGTTTATTATTTCTAGAAAACTGATTTCAGAATTCCAATAATTGCATATTACACATTTTTTTGAATAGTTTATAAGAATTTTTATTAAATTTTTGACAAATTTAAAGAAGGATCTGTTTACATTTGTGTTGTAAATTATTTTAATATTTCACGTGGTTTCAGTAACAACTGAAAATTATAATGTATTTTTTCTCTCGGTACATTTCTCTCAGTGCATCTTGGGAATTTGTATGTATGTTTTTTGTGTAATGTTTAAGTTATACAAGATAAGTCGTCATATTTATTTTAACAAATACGTTAAGTGAAATAAAGCAATATAATTTATTGCACAAACTACTACACTGTCGACGTATATAAAATTATAAGGAATACTGAACGAATCGACAAGCGTTTTTGAAAACAATAATCGAACTTTGTTTAACAATTATGTATGACTAATGTAAAATATAAAAAAAATACACATATGCATGTATATTTTGTCAAATACGTTTTGTTTGTTTGAAAATGGGGGCAACTTTAGAATCCAAGAAACACATTTCCTCTTAACGCATTGTTGATAAGCCTTATTAATAACATTGATGTGGTTCGTGACTTTACACTTTATAAAATCAGCGCTTGCTATTTTTGTATGCACGTGGGAGCAAGCACATCTGCACGTTATGACATCTATTCTTAGTTTCATCAATTAGTAATAATCGGGTAAGTTGTGTTTTATTGTTTTCTGCATCCAAAAATTGTGATTTGTAAGTCTATTCCATTGACTTATTCCATGGAACTATGATGTATACTAACTATTTTCACTTTCAACTTCACTTTTCAGAATTCAATAAGTAACGTTAAACATCTTCAAATTATTTTTTAATTACAAATATAACAAGCAAAAATTACTTCATTTTTTTTTTCATTGCCTTCAATATTTTTTCAACTTCATTCTCATTCAATTGATAAGTTATTTAACATCATGATTTTTCATAATTGTTTTCTTTTTTCATTAACAGACACCGAGAATATTCGATTTGTGTTTGCGGCTGTCAAGGATACAATCTTACAATCGAATTTAAAAGAATACAATTTGGTTTAGAGATCATATATCAAAACACCATTAAAACACAAGTGGTGTTTGAGAAAGTTTCGACGAAGCGAAGCCAAAAGTTGGGAATCCGTGCCAACCAAGGCTTTGTAAAAAAAAATCACGCAAGACGTGGATCGTGACAGACGAGATAGGGGAATGGAACAAATGCCATGGGAGAACTGAAGCTCGGAAGCAACTCAGGAAAGGTGCGCGGAAACGCGCCGCAAGTTACGCAAGTACAAGTCCTATAATTGTCGACGCACCATGCGAGGACGCACAGCGCACAGATTGCCACAAACGACGACGAGGTATCACATGGACCTAAAAGATAAAGTCAACATTTATCCAAACGCCGTGCGTTTCCTTACGCGACACTTCTCCAATTGCGCGTCACCGCTGCCGACATCGATCATTGTTGTTACTTCGGTTGCCACAGTTCGTTCATCGACATTGTTTTTATATTAAAAAAAAAACGTTTCAATAAACCATTAAAGCTTCGTCGATCGAGCTTGGCCCATTGCGTCTCGATTTGATTCATACCCGAATACTTCATATTCACATACACACAAACATTATAAAATGATACATTTAACAGAAAGGAAAATTTTGACTAAAGGAAAACGAAAGAAGAATATGAATACGCATTTTTCTTTTTCTTTTTCTTTTTTTTTACGTGTCTTCGTGCGACGCGCGCGGGCCAGCTAATGTACCGTGCGGCAATATGTCCGCGAAACTAGCATGTATAAAAGAACATAAACAAATTAACAAAGGTATAGAAATTAAAGACGGAAACGAAAACGAGCTAAATGAAACTACAAAATAAAGAATAAATAGATAAACGCGCAAACAAACAAGAATTATAAGGTAAATAAATGAGAGATGAAAGACGTAAGATAAATGATGAAATTCGAAGAATCAGGACTAAGAAGCTTTCCAGTCGAGAATAGTCAGAGACAAGAGTGAGAGCAATTCTAGTGCCATTTAATAGTATGGTGTTTTTATTGCAGTCCTTTGTTAGATGCAAAAAGCCAAAGCGTTTCTTTAATCTGTGCCAGAAATGACTCAAAGTTTCTTCTGCATGTGACTCATTCACAATTCATCGTATGAATATTGTTATATATAATATATATAAAAAAAAATATATATATATATAAAAACAAATGAAACATAGGATAGCGTTGAGAGTACGACGTCGGCCACGAAAGCGATAAATAAATGCAATTAAGGAATTTGACTTTACGACTGATATCCGCAATGTTCCTTCCTTTGACCATCGTTGTCTTCTAATCTGTACCTCCAATATCCCTGTCCATTTTGTCTTTGCGTCTTTCGTTCCGTGGCTGATGCCGGGAACACCGGTCTATTTACGAAAGAGCGCTCGGAAAACTGACAATCCTCTCGATTTCATAAACATTGCATTGAATCACCAATGTGTTTTGTTTCCTCGGATCAGTGGTAATTACAGTAGTCATATGTCATATTTATTGACTTAACAGTGATGAAAGTCAAATCTGCACAACATGGACAAGTCGTTTTCTGAGTAACGGACGAGGCAAACAAGTCAAAGAAGGAAGCAAAAGCGTTTGTACGAAATAAATTAATAATAATTATAATAATTATAATAATAATAAAAATTGAGGAGTCTTAGCAGGACACCCGATCGATTTCACTTGTTTGGATCAATGGGAATCATAAAGTACTCAATTTTGGAGGATTCATATATATACATTTTTAATGGCATTTATACCGTAATTTTTGGAGACTATTTACAGTTTTTGTCGTTGTCCCTTCAAGACGTTAGCAAACTAACGACAGAACATTCCGTAATATTGTTTGGTGGCTCAGTCCTTAAAATTGATTCTTCATATTTCTCTTTGGTCTTGGTGGGTCTGTCGATCGGCAAGACCGACAATCTAGTCTGCATCGTGTGTACCTATACCTATCTACCTACCCTAACGTCTACCCACCTATTCACCTTCCCGTTTCTACCGCAAAACACTCGTATGTAACATATATATTGTAAAACATAACTTCAATTAAGATATTATGTTATGTAAGTGTCATATCCAAGATTTAATCGAATATTTTTAACGTACGGTAACAATGATTTTGAATAAAGCTCCTAATCTTTTTCTTTTGCTTTCTGCATATAGTTGATGAGTGTTTCGTCAGTTTGATTTTGGCTGTAAGCAGAATTTCATTTAACGACGATCAAGTCGTATTCCTTCTTTTTACTTTCGCCTATAATTTTTACATTTAATGAACAAGACTCGTTCAACGCGCTTTTATGAATTTATAGCCGCAATATTATATGCATATATTATTTTTTGTTCGATAGATATAAGTACTTTGTTATAAATTTTAAGGGTCGTAAAAAGTAACGAATCAAGTTTTATTATTTGTTAAAAGAATTGTTAGAGTTTAAAGGCTGTCATTATGATAAAGTGTTATCAAAATTATATTTACGTTTCTGGGATCCAACATAAACTCTTTATGTGTCCCTGGGAAGTACTTCGTCCCATTACTGTTGAATTATAAAGGTTCAAGTTGAAGTCTTGAGGTGAATTTTTGAAATGCTCTAGAATTAAAGACTATATTTTAAATGGTACGTGCCAGTACCGCGAACTTGCATTTAATATTTTGATTACATTAATGGATTTTTCAACGATTTTATAATAAAAACGTAATCCAACTTAATAATTAGATATTATATTGTAAAATAGTAGAATAATTTCATATAAGAAGAAAATGAAATGATTATTTAAAAAAAAAAATATATATATAAATAATAGGGTCAATAAAGCTACACTTTTGCTAAAGTGAAATAATTGTTGGTATAAAAATTATGCGTTATTTACATACAATTTACGTACCGCAAGAATGATTTTTCTTCTGTTTTTAATTAAACTTTTGTTTATTTAATTCGATCTTTGAGTGTAGCTTCACTGGATTTCCTAAAATGTTTTTCGTACTATATTTATATGGTTTTTGTGTGTTTTTCCGTACCGAATAGATCATTTTTGCGATCAAACGACAATCTGTGTAAAAATGTGTTTTATCAGTGTTAATTGTAGACGCTGCGTGACTTTAAAGAAAGTTGCACTCTGACATTCAAAGTTATAGAAACAAATTTTATCATGTTCATTTGTACTTTATTTGTGTGCGTTTTATTTACTATGCAAGCATCACAAAGAAAAACCCGAAAACTGTTCGAAATACACAAACAGCATATAAATATAGTACAAATAAATAAATTTTCCCGCAAAAATCATCCTTTTGGTATGCGAAGCTACTCGTAAGCTTCCAGTGAAATTAGACCCCGAGATTTAAAAAAAATTTCTATTACGGCGCAACAAATATTTTTGCGGCCTATACATTGGACGTAATTTCTGTGCCATATCATTTTAATTTCTCATCAGTCGGGGTGTAACTTCATTGACCTTGAATAATGTGTATACGAATCAAACTTTTAATTGATTAATCATTCGTACTGTAACATGTCCTTGATACTGTACCTTGAGAATAAATGAATGATCTTGGATGATACATTTTTTGCAACACAAGGTATTAAATTTTGTTTTATTGGCAATATTGATACGTTATACATAAGGTTTATTCGTTTTAATGCACACTTGTCTTCAGATTTTCAGGCCTGTCATTGGCAGACATCAGAGTAGGATTAATTAAACAAGTGTAAGACAATATTATATACACTCTGTGTGCACTTTTTACTCTACCTTTTAAGGGACTAAAATGTTTCAACAACAACCAATATTGTAAGCGTCTTTTGTATTTAAAGTGAAAAAGAAAACAAAAAATGGAACAAACATATTGTACAAATATTTGCATTGTTAATAACATGCGTCTTTACCAGAATCGCAATCATGGTACAATTTCAACGCCGATTTAAAAAAGAAATATGTGTGTGTCGTGCATGGTGAAACGAATGAACCTACATTTCTTTTTCAGTGGCTAGCATTTTCACACATCAATATTGCCCTCTCAGTATTATTGGATTTCTAATATGACAAACGCATTACGATTAATAACATTGCATATAGTAAAATGTAGATTATAATATATACAACATAACCAAAACATTAAATTTGCCATCATGTCTCTTTTTTTGATTTCCAGTTATCATTTTTTGACTTACATTCATAGCTTAGGAATGTATAAGTTGGAGAAAAGTAAACAATTAGTTAAAATTCAATCACCTTTTTATTTTTGTAATATCATAGCTTTCAGGTACGTAGTGCGATCGTCATATTATACGTTATTTTTTTTTCTTTGCAAAAAATAGAGTTATTCAAAAGAACAAACTACGATAAATAAACTGAATATGAAATATTTTTTTTAAAAATATCAAATATTCGAAAATTTTTCTTTTGTAACACATTGCTTTTTATTTCCGCTTGAACGTTTTATGCATTTTTCATATAACTATTCACTATCGTTTATTGAACGGAAATAAAGAGAAATTGAGACGTTAATGTTTTAATTTTTCCTATTAACTTTATATTTTTTAACAATAGAAATCTATTGAAAATTATTCGTGCGTTTTCATCTCTCTCGCTATCAATGTAGAACAAATTTTCTTTTTTCTTTCACTGTTTTCGTTTCTCTATTTTTTGCAAAGCAATTATTACCGGATAAAATTTAATTCCGTACAAGCCATTCTGTGTATGGTTTTTGTAGCACTGTATTTGTTTTTTCGTGAAAATTGCGTTGATTTTTCTACCACAAGGTTAAATATCACTGTGAACAATTTAATTGATTGGTTTGAAACGACAATAATTTAGATTATTTTATTGGGCAATATCGTATTCATTCGACATGAAAAATATTGCATTTTTACAAATGTTATATAATATACCAACAAATGTATATGAAAAATAATCAAGCGGTCGTCGCAATTATAAATAAGTAATGAAGAAAATGATTATTTATTGAAATATAAAAGAATTATAAATTCGCGAGCTAGTGATACAACCTTCTCGTGTTAGCAAAGTCAAATTTCATGCTTAATTTTAATTCCATCACTTATGTTGCAACATACAATTGATTCATGTCTAACTGTTGAGTTCAATTCCATTACAGACGATTGTTCTGTACTTTTCATTCCGCGCGATAATTATCGACAGAATTGCATTCGAATTGTTTGTATTCGGATGCTATCTACACTTTGAAATGGCGAACAAAATTGACAACCATGAAACGCATGAACGAATGACATTTTTGTCTGTCTCCTCTTTTCTCTTTTCTCTACACTGAGAGAAATTTATAAGTAGTTCCTATGAAATTTTATAATAACTAGGGGTACCTTAAACATTTATAGAATTATTTATAATATGATGTAGTGTTTTAACCAAATATTATGAAAGAAAATCATCAAAGACTAGAGCCCATTGCCTCGCAATCATCAGTCGCGCGTTTTACCAGCACTCTGCGCCACCGCCTGAAAAAAGTATTGCTATTTGTCAGACTTTAGTGTGAATGTGAGAGAGGCGTGGCCTAAATTTTTGCAGTCACGGATGTTTGTGAAGCAAAACGTATAATTCCAAGCGACGGCGTAGAGTGGTGATAAGTAGCGCAAGTTGTGACTGCGAGGTAACGAGTTCTATTACTCGGATACATTTTTCTTAATATATTTTTAAAATACCATAACATACCGTAAGGAATACTACAACTTGCACACTTATTCCCGAGTTTATTATAAAATATAGTAGGAATAACTAATAGGTTTCGCTCAACGTATTACGGGTGCGTGAATATGTGAACTACGATTAAGCCGAGTGAGGGATTTTTCGTGCGCACAAAATTTCACGCAAAATAGACTGTTACATACAAGTGTCGCATGGGCATCTACTTTTTCGATGCAGCCTTAATAAGTAAGGCAGAGTAACGCACACACTCCACACGTACACATGCACACACAAACTCACGCACACGTACACACGCACACCACAAAATACACATCGTGTGTCGATCTTAGCGTGTATGTACGTATGTATGAACTGCTCACTGCCTACGCTGTCCAGTGCCGGTGTTCTCTGGCTTTGTTCGTTTACCCATCCCGGCGCAAAATTTTTTATACAACGAGTAGTCTGACAAAAGTCGAAGTCATTGTAACTGTACGACGGTGCGAAGCCGCGTGATTTTGCGACTCCCCGCGAAGCAAGCCACTTAATTGCTCTACGATGAGAGTATTTCGTTTGACATTTTTATACATTTCTAAAAGTATTTGTATAAGACAACCGATACGCACATTTTGTTTATATATTCGAGTGTCTTGCGCGGGGTCTCGACAAATTTCAATTGCCAAGGAACCAATTTTCGTATAAGAGAGACAAGGAGAGAAAGGAATGACGGTAGAGGAAATTTGGACAGCGCTGTAATTCGGCCGGTTGCTTGTTCGTCAGGTCGAAGCAGACCTGAGCCATCTCGGTGTCCGTTGTTTTTTACCAAAACTGGCCGTATACCAAGGTGGCTTAGGCTCGCATGTACATAACTCATTTTTGCTAGGCAGATCCCCGGAGAACACTTGCACGCTAAACTTATCGTAACATGGCGTCAGTTCGAATATACGGCATGCATCATCGAGCGCGCTGGTGCTCCGACCCGAATTATGCTCGCACACCGCGCTCTCGACTACGCTGCCAATGTCGCACGCACATCGGGCAGCACTATGTCATACTTACTTCTTGGTTCAAACACTGAGTTTTGTGAAAAAAAAAAATAAATAAATACAATATATTATATAAATATATAATATATAAATATATAAATTTTTGTATGTATGCACATGAAGACTTTGAAGGCATCGGGTGTCAGATATGATTTAGAGTCAAATCATAATGACCATTAAGAATATACAATTTATTGTGTACTGATTAAGAGTCAGTTTCAGCAATATTTATAAGTGTATGATTTTTCTTTATTTGTACTGTATTGCTGATTTTAATTTTGTTACAAAGAGTAGATTAAATTAATGTATTATTTGTACAGTGATTTATTGTACGGTCATGTTTCAATATATTCATTAGGGTTGCATAAAATTAAAATTTGATATAATATCCGTTTGTTGACTCAAATATGAAATTTATTATTGAACAATTATATTAAGAGAGACTATTCGTGTTGTATGGGATCATTGTTTGTATAACTAATATATTAATATTCATATTGTCATAAGAAATTGTCATAGAATAAATAAGTAACACACAAAGATTATTTTTGAATACCAATTATTTGTGCTTTGTCAATAATTTAAATATACGTAAATATATATTTGATTTATTATTATCAAGTGTACAGGTTCAGTTTATGCAATATTTTATACTAAAATTTTAATGATTGGATTGAAAGATGAATGGAAAAAAAAATATTGAAAGGACGGATTTAGTATTTCATATATTTATAAGCTTTATCGAAATATAGTTTCCTGTTCAATAGGTATAATAAAAATGTCATGTTTATTACATAAAGATTGAGTGTTTATTATGCAACCCTAACTGAAATAACCTTACTTGGTATTGTAAAATAAGTTTTAAAATAAGTTATTTGCATTTAAATTAACTTCAAAACGCATAATTTTTATACAAAATAGATATATATGATCATCAATTCATATAACGTGAATAATTGCTTTTTAATCATTTATATAAGAGAAGTATAAAAGGAAACTTCGAATAAAGAAATACTTTATTTCTGTTATAAACAATTTTCAATAAAAAAAATTAAAAGTAAAATCAGCTGCTACTAATTCTTATGATCAATTACAATTAATCAATTTTCTATGGACAGTCAAAAACATTTATTGTGCGATAAAGGAAATTTCACAAATTATTGTGTTGTTAATAATTTGAAGTTATGTACTCAGTTTATCTAAATTTTTTTCCCTTCTTCACATGTATATCTAAAGTATGTATTTAAATTTATAACATTGCTTGGAAAAGTCATTAAACAGTAAAACTAATTAGTAACAAATATCTGATTAAAGCAGCAATTCCTCCAATTAATTTCTCAAACAAACCATAACATCATTTGCCTTCTAATTCTCCATCTGCAAACAAGCATTAAATTAAGAGTACCATTAAGAGATAACAACAAATATTAATAAAGAGTAATTATAAGAATGAAGAAGGATAATATTGCTTGATTTACAGTGATGATGCTGCATGAATGTTTTCGATGCTACATTAAGTATATGTATTCAAGGGTAAAAGGATGAATGGAATTTTAGTGCGAAGCGTACTCGAGAGTTGATTTAATACGAAAACGAGTGTCACACAGCGAATACGACGAAAACGAAGAAAAAAAAAATTAATAAAACAACTGATCGACAAGCGTAGAAATGAGTTATAAAGCATAGCGGAACGAGGCAGGAGAATACGTTCAAATATGGAATTGCGCGAGTTTTAGAAAATATATATGAATGAGAATGCGTGTGCGTGTATGAATGTGACGTACGATAATAAAAAAAATTAATTAAATGAAAGGGAAACTGAAAAATTAAAACTAAAATAAAAGGAATGCGTAAATAATAATGATAATTATATAAAGTATGGGCGACGGATAAAGTGCGACATAAAGATGAACGCACCAAAATAAAATCAATGCGAATAATCCGCACGGAATCCGTATCTTTTAAACGGAACTTATTTCATAGGGTAGCCCGTCGCCCAGCGCAGACGAACGAATTTCACGCATTTTATGGCTACACTTCATTTGTATATCATTTCTTGTCGACGAACGAAAAAAAAACAAAAAAAAAAACAAAAAAAAACAAAAAAAAAAAAAGTAAAGTTTTCCGTGTGTGTAAAAATTGTAAACACCTTTCAAACCCGAGGGAAAAATCAATGTTTCTAACTTATTTATAATAAATAATAATATACATTAATGATGAAAATAAACGCATTTGTGACAGTAATGTTTATTATAATTTATTCATATTTCCAGAGGATTTTATTGACCGCAATGAGTTATTTTCTTTCTTAATTCTCAGGATTATTTTTTAATTGTGGATAAAAGCTGTACTTTGTAATAATTTATAACGACTTCATAGGAATTTCACATAGATTTGCTGTATAAATGCAATTAACAACTTTATCAAATGTAGACTTTATAAATGAAAAGCAAAATTTCATTAATAAAAAATAAAGAAAAACAATATCTACACGCTTCGTCGTAATGATGCAACACTGATGCAAAATAATTATTTATGAAAATTTAACTCGAGATGGTTGCATCACCAAGTACAAGTCCAGAGTCTCAACCGCTTGACCAGAGCGATAATTGTGAGATGACGGCTATATAAGCATATGTGCATCTTTTGTTATACTTTAATGAAAAACAATAATTCAAACAATAGAAAAGCTATCAAAATCAAATGATCCGACATTTTTGCCATATTTTTCAAAATATTTAATATAATAAAATAATCTGAAAAAGTATGGGTACAACATAATAAAAGTAAGTACTTTCTCAGTATAAAAAAAAGTAATATTTCGAATTAAAATTTTAAACAAATATTACTCAGTGAATATTTTAATAAATAAATAGCAAGTCTGACATTCATTAAATTTGTTACAAAGTATTTCTATAATATAATATTACAATATTACATATAAATAAATGGATTCTAATAAAAATGTGAGTACAAAAAACATAATTTGTTATATTATTTACTTTTTTCTTGTCCTTTCTACTTTCGGTTTAATTTCATTCCAATCTCCAAGATTAATGTTATCCACTTTGACTGTGTCTTTTGTAATTTGGGCCTCTAAAACATTAAAAAATCTATTATTTTTATTTAAAGATTAACATCATTTAAGGAAAAAACTGCAAATGATGTAAAATATTAAAATATAAATATTACAAGATGTGTTGGAAACTATTGAGAAGTAATTTTTTATATTAGCTTAAAAACAACATTTTAATACCTAATCAATGAAAATAAATGACAGTTGATATTAAGTAATTTCTCTTTCTCAAGAAAGCAAAAAAAATAATAGTAATAAATAGGTAAATAAATAAATAATTTATTAAGTAATTTCTCTTTCTCAAGAAAGCAAAAAAAATAATAGTAATAAATAGGTAAATAAATAAATAAAAAATGATCAATACAGCTTAACATGATTATATATATTAATTTATAAAATTCTTTTACTTAACATATTAATTTTCATTATTTCAATGATAAGCACTAAAATCTCTTAATTTATAAAATTGCAGCAAATGATATTTTTTTACCATATATTCCAGGTTTCTTCTCAACAACGCGAACAACAGTTGTTCTTAATTCATGTTCTACTTCCTGTGCATATCGATTCAACTGAAAATGATTTTGTCGTTAATTTTTTTGTTCATAAAAATGTACATACAATTTTATTTTTCCAATACAAATTAATAGTTTTATAATAATAATAATAATAATAATAATAATAATAATACTGCATTTACTTTACCTCAGATATTTTTGTAATGTCTTTTATGTGTTGACATTTTCTATATTCTTCATTTATCTTTTCCCTTACACCTAATTAAATACGTACTTATTAAATCTATATAAATTTTTGTATACTGAAGTGTTAATTTTACATTGTTTTACTTACTTTGCAACGCACGTTCATCTCCATGAAATACATTTTTTCGTGTTTTGTGTAAATGTTTAAAAACTTTTAGGACCTGAAAATAGTTACAACAGACTTTATTGTTAATTTTTGTATTTGAATTAAAATTAAATTAAATACTTTACGCGCTACGATCGTCACATTGATTTATAATTACAATTATTCCCTAGTAAAATTAGGATACTGAAATACTCTGAATACCGAAATAAAAGAAATGGATATGGAATGGAACATAAACGAGAACGAAATAACACTCCAATCCACTCACTGAATGAAAAATAATATGGGTGCTTCCGAGGTGTCTATTGCAGGACAGAATCTGCGCTGCAATAGCGTTTTTCTAGGAATTTTTTAGTTGCCAATCGTATCAATAGTAGCATATAATGTGTTTAGGTAGAAAATGTTTAGTTTCCATAACTGGTGGGAATGGGCGGTAATT
>JABFPN010000739.1:0-39061 GCA_022817305.1 Leptoteleia sp. ZL-2020
AAACTAGGTAAACAGTGCGTGACGATGCTGGCTAGTAACTGGTTAGTTTTTCATGCTAGTAACTGGGCAGAGACCAGTAAAATCTGGCCAGTTCCAAGCATAAAACTAGGCCAAATTTTTACTTGGGTGAATGAAGCGATTGGAATAATTCAGATTTTTTGTTTTAAAAACCAGCGTTTTTTTATCAAGTTACGCCGCGGAAAAAAGTTTTGCATAGTATAGTTATTTTAGGATATATTTTCAGTACATGAAGAATTTTTAATATTACTCCTTTCCATCACAGTTTGCTGTATCGCATAAATTTATAACAATTTTTTTATTAGAATTTTTATATAAGTATATTTAACTTGCACTAATAAATCCGATTAACTTTATTACGTGGCTTGATTAAACATTTTGCTTCTTTTATTGGAATTTCAATATCTAGAAGAATTGAAATTTGTTTATTCGTATAAATATTTTGAACATTTACACAATATTCAGTTACCATGTTTTAAAACAGAAATGATACCTTTTAATATAGAAAAAATTGTTTTGTTTTGCAGCATTTTATTTTCATATTAATTATTCTTCAAAAACTTTGTTATTCACCATTAGCAGCAAATATTTCACAATGATAAGTGTTTCATTTTTGATATTCTGATGCTTAAAGATAATGCATCAAAGAATAATATACGGATGAAAATCAATATACGTGAACCGCTGCGGCACAAAAATAATGCGGGACAGCGTGCATTTTAATTCGATGATTGCATTGTAATGTATATAATGGCGTGAGTAAGTTGATTTGCATAAACAAACCTTTATTTTAATTCGTTTATTTTCGCTAACTAGGCATATAAAACACAATCATAATTCTAAATAATCGACATTTAAATCGATGCAATTTTACTGTATACAAGTATAATTTTTATAAATTTATATATTACTTTGCGCAGTTTTATTAGGAATACAAATAAGTTTCTGCTGCTCATAATAAGAAACTGATATTTCTAATGACTGTAAACTTTAAACAATTCATTTCCAGTTACTCCAAGTGAGAGTGCTAGTTTTTACTGTCTTTGGCACGAATCTTTATCTAACAATGTTTCCAATTCCGCACACTTTATCCTATACTTTCGGTCTTCCTATCTCCGTTCTTTATCTTCGACGTCAAAACCTTAATATTTCTCACAAATAATGCTTATTCTGAATGAAATCTAATCTGTTATTGTTAAACAATCGCTAATATTTCAAAGTTATATTATCAAATGATGTTCAACCTTTACCATGTGACCTTTTACATCAGTCAATTTTAACCATAACTTATTTTTAGAGCCATTTTTGGTCAAACAGCGGAGACTTATTTGTAAATCTAATAATTCCGTCATACAATTTTATCAAATATATTTTTACACCACATTTGACGGTTTGAAAATAATAATCGGCACACATCAATACTGAAATGGTGTTTGTTTTATTCAGAGCAAAGCGATTTACCTTGAAAGAAATGATCATCTGAAAACTGGCCTGAAATAAATGCAATTTGTACTGACATTAGCACAAATCTGTCGGTAATATTGTGACTGTTTTGACGTTGAAATTACGGATCATCCGAACTACATTATTCGTGGGAAATATAGCGCAGAGAAAGAATGACGGGCGTTAAACAAGCCGAAACATTTTTGACGGCGCCGGAAATATATGAAATCGTGGCTGGAATGATAATTTGCGAGAAAAAAGCGGCTGGTTCGGCGCGATTCGCCGAGTGCTCGGAACAAATTTGAAAGGGATAACGCGTGTGCATTTTTCAGGATGGAAGCAACAATAACGGATACGTGCCATACGTGGACTATACGCGGGATTACATGCCGCCGACGACGCAGGGCGTGGGGGCATCACGCGAATCCCTCAGCCGTATCCCATCCAGCGGGATACTCACGTCCAAGAAAATTGGATTGAGCTCCGCCAACTTGGGATCCAACGTGCCGCAAACGACGCCACCTATCATAGATCCACGCTTTTCCGCAACATACGGCAATCCGTACCTCAGGTATCCCATACGCAGTCCACTCCAAATCCACCAATAATATTGCGAGCGCACTTAAAAATACTGATCACGCGGAGTTTAAAGTATATTATAATTCTTAACCAATGCATATCAATAAATTCAATTCTACTTGGTAACACACTTCTTTGCCCTCTTAAAAGAATCGTAAGAATTTAAATCAAAGTATTTTAGATTAAAATGATTTTCTGTCCGTAATCCAAAAAATATATATTCTTCTTAAAATAAATAATTTTTTACTTCAAATGAAAATTATTTTTATTTTTATTTTTGGCACCGAAAAAATGTAAAATTTTTTGATTTTTAATTATTGATACTAAATAGAGAAAAATATATATTATACACGTGACTACGTTGGCGGAACTTTCCTGTATTCCATTGACGTCTAGATAAAATGTAAAAAAGATATTCCAGAGTTCGGTAAATTTTTACCGAACTTTTCGGTGCCAACACCAGTTATTCGTGAAATTTTACTGAACTTTATATTATAGATATAATTTTACAAACAATGGATTATCGAAAGTTCGGTAAAATTTAACGGATCCTTTTCCTCAGTGAAAATTAATTTGTTGGACTAAAGTTTCTACTTTTTATTATACCAGTTATCATGGCCAGAAATTTTATATTTAACTAATATTTCTAGTTATTGTAACTAATCTTTAATATTTCAACTAACCACTGTTCGTTATAACTATTGATTTTTTTCTGAATAATGCATATTCATTTCCATTCCCTTTTTTTCTCCTATTGAATTTCAATAACTTTAATTTATAGATATTGGTATTTAACAATTAAAACACGCTTCCTGTAAGTCGCAGATGAATTACAGAATTTTAAAATATTAAAGTAATTTGCTTCGGTTAAATGAAACAATTTCAAGTGCCCTCCAATTGCTATAATTTGATTCAAATTTTATTATATTTTTATTTTATCTTTTCCCATTTTATTGATTTTATTTACATGTTTTAATATAAAACATTTTCATACATTCACAAATGTGAAATTTATTTCATGGGAAATTATAAATACCTCGTATAGTTTGATGGATCAATTAATTGTTTAGTTTATGAAGTGTGGAAAAGCTATAATAAATAAATGTAAAACAGTGTTTTGTAATTTGTACATAACTTAATGCAATTAAATTTTCCTATTCCAGAAAAGTCTTAAATTAAATTAAATTCATTACAATAAAAAAATTCTATACGATCACTGCAAATGCAGTAATATTCAATAAAGGAATATTAATCTTAGATTTTTCTTTATTTAAACCGTTTATATTGAAAGTAGACTAAGTCTATTGTTAAAAAGAAAATTAAATATCGCATCGTTTTCAATTAATTTAGTATAAACTTTTAATAAATTTTGATTGAAAATAATTGTATAGAACGGATATAAATCACTTTTAAAATGAGCGGTTCGTTTGTTATAATACGAAATATTAATTTTTAAATGGAAATGCTGGATTTGTATATTTAATGAATATTTTCACCGGATACATTCGCTATATAATATATAATAAATAAGATAAAAAAATATTCAATGAAAACATACAATCCTGCTTCAACTGTTGAATGTTATAATTGTTTTAATAAAAAAACGTTCGACCACTCTTTATCTAGTCACTCTTTGTTTGCTTTTGATTATGATAATCAATTAGAGTGAACAAAAAACTAAAGCGAATAAAATAAATGCAATTTCTCAATGGAGAGGGATCTTAGTTTTGCAATGAAAAACACCCTCTTGCCTCCCCTTTCATCGTAAATACATAGGTTCCAGCATTGAATGAAAACTTATCGCTTACAATAACTCCGCGACTCGCAATCGCAATAACAATGACGGTGCAACACGAAACTCGTTCTGAAAAGACTTTTCTGGAATTGATGAAATTCGTGACTTTTCATCGTACATTTGATATATCGGCGTATATTTTTGGAACGCTCGAGTACGTGCCAGTCCGATATTGCACTTCAATTTTTTTTCGTCATCAATTTAATGCATCATTTTCGTGTAATATCTTTTGACAGGATGTCAGCAGCTGAGCAACTGAGGCATGCCCCGCACACTGCCATACCGGGTGTAACACCAGCACCACCTCCCTACACTCAGGCCATGAGGATGAACAGTTTAAACGCGCTCAATGGCGCCGGTCCACAGGTGATTTTCAATCCCATTTTTCAACGTGACATTCTATAATAACGTTATTTAGTGCTTTATTCAATCGAACATTATTCAAATAAATTGCATATCAAGATGCGTAATAAATGGACGTGCACTTTGAAATGCATTTAAATAAATATTTATTCATTATACACTAAAAGAAATTTATAAGTAGTTGCTCGGCGGTATTTGTGTATAATGATTGCTTTATCGGCAATCCTTATGATATGATGTTTGTAAATTATATTTTAAAAGAAGTATTTAAAAAGTTACGTTATCAAGGAATAGAAACCGTGACCTGACAGTCACCAGTCACGCTCTTTACCACCAATCTATGCCGCTGCTTGCACACTGAGGAAAATTATATAATAAAACTTACTATATAATTTAATAACCCACGAACAGTACACTGAGAAAAAAGTTGGAATAAAAATTATTATACTAAATGTAAAAATGGGGACAAATGATTTTTTCTTGTCTTAGTTAATATACAGTTTAAAAGAGGTTATAAGAAAAATGAACATTTTTATTATACTCTATCATATTAACTTGTACAATACTGATAATCTCTTTTAAAATGTATTTTAAATATGCCAAGAATTGTAATTTGTCCCCACTTTTACATTTAGTATAATAATTTTTATCCCAACTTTTTTCTCAGTGTAGTGTACTTATGATAGAATTTATTAATAAATATAGTTGAAGTTATCATATATGTGATATAATTTATTATATTATTTGATGAAATTCTATCATATGTGCACACCTGTCCGCTAGTTACTATATAATTTATCTCAGTGCAAAGATGCTCATCTTTGTTAAACTCTAGAATCAATGAAAGAGGGGCGTGGCTTAAATATTTGTGACACAAAACCTGTATTTCTAAGCATCGGCATAGAGTGGTAAAAAGCTCAACTTGTGTCTGTGAAGTAACGAGTTTTATCCCTCAGTTGCATCTTTTTCTACTATTTTTAAAATACCACTTCATATTATAAGGAACACTATAAATACACACGTAACCCTGAGTTATTACATATTATCGTAGCACATACTGATGAATTTCTCTTAGTATACTTTTAGGATTGAAAAAAAACGTTTGTTTAAATCTTTCTAAATATATAATACACTGAGAAAAATAATATAGTAATCCTGGACTCTATGTGTTCCTGTATAAAATAATGCTCGACAATGTGACAAGAAGTACCACAGTTCGGATAATTGGTACTTGAAAAAGTGATACCGTTTACCAGACTGTCTGGCAAAGTTCTTAACATTGGAGCATAGAGTCTCAGAATGCCAGAAAGTATAGTAACTCTTATTATTTTATTTTTCTCAGTGTATAAACATGAAACATCCTATCGATTTAACCAGATTATCACAGTTGAGAACAAAAACTACTAGTTCGTCAGGTTCTCGGAAAGAAATGTTTTTTTTTTTTTTTTTAATCTGAACCAGATATTCTGGTTTTCCAACAACAAATTTAATTTCAACTAATACTTCTGATCGCAGTAACCAAACTTCAATTTTTCATCTAGAAAATGTTTTGCCATTTTACATATAAATAGAAAAATGATGTATATCCTCTTAAAAAGAATTATTCACAACATTAGAATAAAAATCGTTCGCTTTCTCCAATCTATACAGTTTTTTTCATGGAAATTAATTTTCATTTAGTTTGCATCGTTTAATCATGTTTCATGCATAACTGGGCGCTTAATAAGTATCAATCATTTACCGAACTGAAATCCGTTTTAAAGCGATTTGAGTTAAAGCGTAACCAATGATCAAATCGATGTAGGTAACCCGTACTTATATTTATTGTAATCGACAGTTTAATGTTTAGTTAAATTTCGAATATTACTAAAATTATTTTTTGCTATTCCGTTTTAATCGGTAACGCGGTCATTTCGTTAAAATTTGATCTTGATTTTTGTCGTTTTCAATCAACGTGCATTATTCAATGGAATGAGTCATAAACCATAAATTTGGCCAAAAAGCACCAAACAAAGCTTGAACGCGAGTAAATTTAGTATTACAAGCATTGCAAAATTACAAGCCGTACATACCGCTTTAAATTTGGTTCAATATTATTGAACATTTTGTAGTATAGTGAGGTGTATGCGAAATGTTTTGGTTATAGGACAATTTCGGCAATGTCGGCATATGGAAATAGTAATTTACTTGCCATTTAATTTTATTACGCAAAAATGCAAAACATTAGATTTCAAAACTTGAAAATGCGTTGCATTTTGATCAGGCCATTTATAAATAACTGTTATATCATTTTAGAAAGAAGTTTGTTAAGCTTTTTAACCGACTGGTTAACCATAAAAATTTATTAATTATAAATTTATTCATAAATATGTAGTTGCAATAAATCTTTCATGATTAAATAATTAAAAAGTTAGGCGCTTTTTTAAGTATTCAAAGAATTAATTTCCAAATCGATAGTGGTTTTTTTAACGTAAAGCTAAACTTTTTTCTCAGTGTATAAATAAAAATAAACTTAATCTTATTCTCATTGAATTTTGATTGCATTTTATTCATTATATTCTCATAATCATGCATTATATTAAGAATTGTAAATATATTTAGAACTATGTATGTGGGAGTGAAAAATCAATACTTTATGCGTTAATATTAATTGCTGCAGAGTTTCGTTACAAAAATAATTATTCAATTCTTGGGACTATTAAAAACTAAATATCGTTTCAAGAATATTCTCTTTTTTTATACCAATATACAATTCCTTTTTAGAGATTCGAATTACAGTATGGTCTTGTGTATTTATAATCTTTCATAACTTAGCTTAGAAATAAAACTCAGCTTGTATATTCATTAATTATGCTGCAACAACGTCAAAGTATTTGAAATTTCATAGAAAATCAATAAACTAAAACATTCCTTTGACGGCCCGTTTACATTGGTTTTGCAAATTCTGTAATTGAAAACTTTCCTTAACTTCATTTTTCATTCAGATTTTTGGACCTTTCACTTATATTTATTAAAGTACACAAAGTACTATGCGAAAGGTATTAATTTTATTTCACGTAAAGATCATACGTACAAATTTCACCAATTTAACTTTCCAATTAATATAAACTTCAAATGATACGCAATAAATTGAATACTAAATACCTACTACGGTTTTTCTCATTCATACTATAATAAAATTTGATAATAATTGAAGTAATTCCTCTAGTAATTCTATATTATAAAAAGTATGCTTTTTACAATATAATGATTCGCTGAAAACTGCGAATTTTCAACTTGACAAGTTATTCAGACTAGCTTTAATATAAATGCATAACATCGACTTTGAAATAACTTAAATGATAATTCGTTGAAACGTATTCGCAGATTGATAAGTATTAATTGTTTCAGGCCCCGCTGTCGGCGCACTACATAACGGGTGGTCCAAATGGTAGCGTGGCGACGGTAAAGCGCACTTCAGCGGTGAGTACGTTGGCAACGCACGTATGAGATAAGGAGATCTCGTCCAACTAGAATCGGCACCGTCGAAACGTGAGCGGCCCCCCGGTGGGAGCGTTCCGACCGCAGCCGCCCCCGCGGCGTCGGAATCCGCTGGCCGGCCCGAGCCACGAACCACGACAGTCGCCAATTCTACCCCGGCAGCAGGCGAAGCCCTCCAGCTATCGCCAGGCGCTATTCATTACGGACCGGGTGAACGAGCGTTGTCAGCCGCACTCCAGCGGCGACCCCAATTGCCAGCTACTGCGCCAGATCGACCTAATGCTGGAGCAACTGCGCCGCGCCAGCAGAGACCACCGGATCCTCGTGGAGCAGCGCAACAGCGAGCTCGCCCGGCTCCTGCTCCAGCGCCAGCAGCGCCACCGCGAGACCTCGCGCCACACCGCCCAGAGCCGCGCGGCCCTCGCTCGCCAACGCTGCTCCTCCTACGAGATGGCCGACTTCCGCCGCCGGCCCTGGTCCTGGACCCCCACTAGCGCCACCTCGACCATCCTTTGACAACGCAACTACGACTACATCCCGCCGCTGCCGAAATCAGACTGTTATTTTTGCACTTGTACAAAGGACACACTGCCTTCAACGACGAAGGCGCCAGCGCCCAATTTTTTCGCGGGCGACGTGCGTTTTTTCAATTGCCCTGACGATAAACACGCTGCTCATACGTGTCTATTATTGTTGCTGTATATATACATAACGATCGACGGATTACTCGTCGTTGCATTTTAAACGATATTACTTCGTTTTGGTCGTAGGAACGCCAGCCGACGGTTAATTTCATTGCTTTCCATTTAATTGATCAGTTTCGATGGGACAAATGACCTTGCAAGGGAAATAATGATTCTTAATCAACCTATTACAATGGCAAAGACCAAAGGTACTCTCTTCTTCGGTCCGGTGACGGCGCTTTGTTCACGTTTTGACTCGAGTACTTCGTCAATACCAGGTACCTTTGTCTCTTCCGTAATTGTCCATGTTGGACAGACACAAAGGTCATTTCGACGAAATGCGTAGACCCTGCATGACTGTACGGCACATTTAATTATAGATACTGCTCCAGTAGCGAAAGAACTTGGCGCGCCGCCTTTGTTCTTTCGGCGTTCACGGTTCGAATTCGCGTGTCCCGGCTGTTGAGTTTTGTGGTTCCTTGTCCCGCATGGTCTCGAGCACCACTGGAAAGAAGACGGACCGCACAACTAACCCTTCCTCCTGCCCGAATCAAATCAATCTCTGACTCGAAACACGCATAGGCGAAAATTGACGAACGGTTCGGCATTCGCAGTCTCGATTACATTCCCAAGACACATCCGAAACAATTTTCTTCCATTGTCGGCTATTGCGAATCGTCATTTTTGATTATGAACGATCGATCTCGAGTCGTAATACGACGCCTTCCTACGCTTGTGCGTACAAGTTGATAGCGACTTCTGACATCGAACGAAGTCCAGCGCGAGTTCAACACTCGGTATTGACAATCTTTTATCAGTGACATATTTGTAGATTCGTTGGGGTATCGTTTCAAGGCCGGATAGATCCACATTACGATGCGAGAATCGGAATCCCTCGATATCTCCATTAAGAGAAATGTTTTTTTCTTTTTCACCGTTGCGTTTCAATACTTCGTGCGAACTATCGCCAATTTTTCTACAAATAGCAATTAATGTTAGCAGATAGAATTGATCCAGAAAAACTAATCGAGATCAGACGAACGCTTGTTTTTACATACCTACTACACGGGAATGTTTTGATTTGAATTTAATTTATTTAAATTATTGCTTTTAAGCGTGTTTATTTATTACATTTGATGTACGCCAACGTATTTCATCGTATTTAATTCTAGATTAATAAACGAATTCGATTGGTACTTGTTATTATTGTTAATTAAATTGATACCGTTTGAAGCGTTTGTATTTAAATTAAGTAATTTATTATTTATTAATTTCCATGTCAAGTTGTCCGCGATTCTTGTAGTACACAAAGACAATATCCGAGTACACCAAACTAAACAAAGAATATACGACTACTTACTTTATACATGTAAATAACAAATCTCATTTCACTCCAAATTGTACAACCTCCAAAAGAACGAAACATTGCGAATCGCGGACATCTTTTCGAGGAACAAAAGTATTTTTGTAATAAAAAAAAGAAAACCAATTTAAAAAAAAGAGGAAAAACAGAAAAACTCGTCTGATCCCGTGTACGCTAGTTGCGTGTATGGTGATGATCGCTTCGGTATAATTGTGTCTCATTAACTTCGAAATTGACGCGCGGTTGCGTATAACAGCGCGTCAAAAAACAAGTTTCCATTTGGCCTGAAAGCTCGTTTGCCCTGCTCGTTCTTGTGAAATGCGAGCGTACGCGCAATCGAGTCTCGATATACTCGTGATTTTATTAAGTCGCGGTTGTACATTAGCTAGCAAATTAATTAGATCATATATCGTACATTATTGTCAATATTGAACATAGAGAATAGAATATGAACAACATATGAACATATAAATATATATATACATGCAAATATATAAATATAATTTAAAGCGATGGCACTAACGGAATAAAGATTTATAAAAATGGGTCGTTCGCAGGCGCGAGCAACTCGTTGTAAATAAATATATAACTGTAAATAACGAGATATAAGAAGAGCCATTTTTGCGCCATATATCATTTGTTACATTGCATGGCGATGCGCGGAAGTCCCCCGGGTGAAAAAGCAGAGATTGATCGGGAAAAGATAACAAGTGATTGGCAGCTTAAGCCGACGAAATTTCGCAGTTATTGGCACACTTCTCTTTCGAAAAGTCGGCCGGTGTTAATTAAAAGCGACGTACATTTTTCGACACACGGCTTGTCGACAAAATTTTCGTAACACCGGCCAGTTTACTTTTCGCCAATCAGAAGTCAAGGAGGCTTAATTAAACGGACCAATCCGTGCCTCGCCTATCATCTTTTTCCATGGAAATCCCTTTCCCTCGAGTTTAATATCACACGAGCACATCCGAGCAGTACCGCGTACCCGTTTAAAAATAATTGTACAGCAAGAATAATTGATAATAATAACGAAACAGGGTAGCCTATCAATTACTAACACGGTTCTAATAAATGGGCGCCCCTCCCTTCGTGACAAAAGTCGAGAGAGAACAAAACTAATAGACAACTCTCTAGTTTAATTTGTTGCTTTCTTCGACGTTCCATTTGAAATCGGACGAAGAGCATTGTTGATATAAAAAAAGAGAAAGAAAAGGAAGAAAAATGGAACCTTTTCTTTATTGTAAGGGGAGAACAAGAGCAAAGCTGAAAAACGACGAAAAGGATCCGCGCAGAAAGTAAAACAGTTGACAATTTGTATTTATGCGAAAAGATACCTTTATATCTACGATTTGTAAAATAATTTGTGTAAATAATTGAAATTATTGCTCACCGTATCTCGTAAGTTTAGTTAGTTTTATAAGTGTGAACCACTATTATACGCGTGTGAGAGTGGAGATAGAGGCGAAACGAAATGAGATTGAAAAGGGTGACGGAAAGAGTAGGAGAACAATTTTTGTCACGATGGATTTTCCCGAAAGAGGCACTTGTCAATTGGTGAATATGAAATACAGAAATTGGATGACTCTTTGTTTGAAAGGTGCCTCTTGTTGCGGCAAAGTGACAGTTTCAGACGGCGTCAGAATTGGGTAAATATTGAATACAAATAAGCGGGATGCGGTTTCAACGAAACGTCTTGTATTGCTAAATCGTGAGGCGCATTTTTTTACGGACCATTCATTTCTTCGTTAATATAATGGCGAAATCTACTTCTTTTTATCTAAATTTGTTTTCGGGGATTCAAAATTTGACAGTTGAATTATACGAATAAACAGACGAGTGTTTGTTGATGAATATTTTAGATAAAGTTTACCGAGTCACTTGACGAAATTAGCTTTTGCAAATTAAATTAAACAAATAACAGTGAAATTTATATATCATTATCAAAAAATTATGATTTTAACCTAGTGATCTATTTAAATAATCATAATTTGCAACTGAACGTTGCGCGATGGTAAATTTTAAATAAACAGTATCAATATAAGTTGTCTAGTTAATTTTGTCTGTACATGCATTCAATTTATATATCATAACTGAATTTAATTTTGCAAATGAAAAATAATAAAAGTAATAATAGTTCTTCATTAATGTTTAATATTTTAATTAAAGAAATTTTAAATTAATTAATAATATTTGGATGAAAATAAAAATGATATAAAATTAAAATTAATTAAAAATCAATAAATACATATTTATAATTTAGTAAGTATTTAAATTTGCTGCATGTCATTATTTTATTTTATGATATATTGACATTAATGGAAAATTTTAATTTTAATCATTAAATTATTATTGACGCATAAATGTATGTTATATACTTTATTATTTTATAGATATATTATTGTTGCAAACAATTTTATCGGAATTGCAATTATATTTTATTGGTATATAGTTTCATGTTCTTCATCCACTTACTACTCTTATTATTATTTTTATTATTTTTTTAGTATAATAGGGAGTAACGTACAATTATTATATGGTGATATTGCAGACCTGATTTTACAGAAAGATACTTTTATCATTTTAATTGTCTTTCGGCAAAATTAAATTCAGTTTTGACATATAAATTTTAATTTAAACAATAAATCTTACTTTAAGACGTCTCTTAATAACAGCTGTACAGTTTGTTTATCTATTTTAACTGAAAACAATAAGCATTAGTGTAAAATATTATCTTCACACTCTGATATTATTTTCTTATTACTGATCTCGTTATTTTAAAGAAGAAAATTGATTATCATATTTTAGGACTAAAAGTTAACATCAAAAAATGCCAAGCAATATTAACTGCACCATATCTAAAATATTTTTTGATACAAAATATATATATCAAAATATATCACTAAAATACCCGAAAAATATTAAAACTCAAAATATTTATTATTTTTGCATGGACTGAAATAAAAATAAAAATGAAATAGTTGCAGTGCTCATCAACAAACAAAACATATATAATGTAAAATTCATATCAAAACATATCAAGATTTATTACAAATAAAGTTTCTCCTCACATTTTGTAAATACAATGACAAAGGCAATACTAAGAATCTTCTTTTCGAATTTTGATTATTTGTATTCCGATAAACGGATCCCATTGCTGTAAGAGTCGTTCCCTTCGCCCAAATCTTGCCCAGTTCTAATAAATATTGAACTATCATCTCGACGTAATATCTTGAATTAAAATATGAAAATTAAACAAAAAAAATGATGACTAAAAATTTATACGTACGTTTATATATATATGTATGGCTTTTTCGATTCTGAATGTACAGGTATACACAAACGCTGAAAAGACAAATTTTTATCTTCATGAATATTGTACGGGAATAAATAAATAAATACAAAAAGAGAGATAAAAAAGAGGAAGTGCGACGAGCCCTTTCTTTAGAATAATAATGTATAGTGTCGAAGTATGTACCGCTAAAAAACAGAAATGTAATTTACAATCAATGTAACGGTCGGTCCGAGGCAATGTTGAAAGTTAGCAAAGTTTATGTCGTTCAGATTATAGGAAATTTACGCCTTTTTGCCGCAGGACCGTCACTTACGTGTTAATTGGTTATTTGTCAATTATTCATTAAATTATACAAGCATTCTCTTCGCCTTTAGTGAAAAAAATAATAATGCGCTACGATTGAGCGAATGTAAATTTTCGACTAAAAGGTCTTGAAAGATTTTGATAATCAGAATTTTTCAAGAAACAACTCCTTGAGCTCAATCTGATGAACAGAAACAAGTTTAAACATTAAGATTCCTATGTCCCTTCTATATAAGTTGACTTTTTTTTATTGAATCCCTTTTGAATGTGCAATTTGTATTAATTACCTATTTAATTATAGAATTATAGTACATCGTTACTTATAAAAATATTACATTGCATGGAGTATTAATTAATACGCGTTATTATAGCCACTTAGAGTGTGTGTTCATTGATTTGATAAGGAATTTACGTGCAATGCATAAACTTTTTTCTGTTAACTACTTTTTCGATATAAAGAACTTTTAGTCAACGACAATTTCTATTGTTCTTCATCGAGATTTACTATCGGCTTACAGAGGGAAAAAGACAGAAGAGAAACATTAAAACGTGATTGCGAAATATGTTGATGACTTTCTATACTTTATTATTAGCACTTATGGCCTATTACGATTTTCGCAAATTTTATGCAACGACTCGGTCGATTCTGAGAAAGTAAAACTCACGTGCCTCTTTTTCGGTACTTTAGTTTATTAGATGCCGCTCATATTTTGCGACTTTTTCAAAATCAACCGAAACGTTCACCGTCGAACGAAACAAAGAAAAGTAAATGAATCGATGAAAGGAAATACGCAAAGAGTTTCTAGAGGAGATTATAAAATCGAAAATAGAAAATGAAAAAGCGATAAATTATTATGTATACTTTTGGGTAATTCGTAATCTATTGATAATGGATATAATTTATCTCGAATTTGACTGAAAGACGTAATAAGAAATATATATACATATATATGAAAATATATATATATATATATATATATATATATATATATATATATGTATGTATGTGTGTATCTATGTAGATATATACATATGCAATTCATATTTTTCTCGATGTTAAGCTTTTTCTTAGACTTTTAGCGACCACCTGAGAATGGAATTTAATTGACGTGTTACAAATAATCTCTCGTGGACATTCGAAGCTTTGAAAAAGTGATTCGTAATTAAAGTTCTTGTTCTTTGTTTGTAAAAATTTTGATTATACAACGCTTCGGTTCCACGGAGGGGTATGAAAAATTTAGAAAGCTCGTTAAAGAATACTTCGAATGATTTGATCTTGCTCATTTCACGCTGTGTCACTACTCGTACATGCTATTTAAATCCTTCGAGATAAAAGGAAGACAAAATATATAAGGCATAAGAATTGCGTATGGCACAGGTACGTCGAATTGACGTTTAAGTAACGTTAATCGTGATATACGTCAAATGAAAAAATAAATAAATAAAAACAATTAAAATTGTAATTCGTCGGTACAATCTGAAACATTTGTACTTTCAATTTTACTATCTTCAAGTTTAAAATACAAAATTTGTACATAAGTTGTTTACCGTATAACGTAACTGCAATAATTATTTTGTATTACATTTTTATATTCTCCGTACATTTAGGGAACTATTTCGACGGAATGTTTGAACTTTAACTTGAAAATACATTGTGTCATATATTTATTACGCGAAATAATCTCGTTTAATTATCACGGCGACTACACAAGTGTGACATCATGATTGACCGTATTTGAACATCAATTGCAATCATTTCGCCAAGCGGAGAATCGGCGAGAATACGTGAATGCCTCGGAAAAAAGTTCAAGCATGTAAATATATAATCTGCCATCGTCGAATAAAGCGTCGCAACATTGTACAGTTTGTATAAAGTAACATGATTTATCGTAAGCTTTCGAGATTTCGATTGACCGAGCGAACGTTGCGCGAACTTGTGATACTTTCTGGTCGAGAAGTTTGATCGAAAAATTGCACGTCGATTTCGTTCGAAGTCCATCGCAAACGAACAAACGAATAAACAAAGCGAAACACACACGTCCACGTGCATACGCACGAACGGACACGCGTACATATACATAAAACGAGAGGTACTTCTTTTCTAATGGCATTACACGCGAAAAGCGGCGTACCGGAATACTTGTGTGAGAAATCCGTCCTCTTGTGTACGCCAATTTCGACCGGACTCGGCGTCGTCCGCGGTTGCAGGGAAAAGGAGCCACATGCTCATTTCAAATGGTCACTTTTCCCCACGACCAGGTCCACCAACTTAATTCATCATGGGTCGCGTGCTCGCGGAACTTCCATTTCAATAGATTTAAATCATTATTATTATTTATGTATTAGAGAAAAGTCTGTTACATTGGACCGGCGACTAGATCGGTTCCTCCATCGTAGCTTAAAAAAATAATTTTGCAATTTCAATATCGCTTGGAGTTGCTAATATTGAAATTTAAAAACTATTTTTTGAGATATGATGATGATCCAATTGAATTGCCGGTCCAATATACTAAACTTTCCCCTATTATTATTATCAATTGTAACTGAGAGAGCGCGTGATTTTCATATCCTAACTTATAATTGATTTTTACATTACTGGATGTGACATGATTTGATTTTGTATCAATAAAAAATCATCAGTGCAATTTGTTCAAGTTAATGGTTGTATTTTTTTTATTAACATTAACAGTCCTTTTGTTTTTACTTTTTGTCATGCGACCCCTGAAGAATTGGTTATTTAAGAGTATCCGTTTTGAACATCCCTTCTTATCGGCAGTGTAAAACAACGCAACTGACGCGTTATTAAAAAATGAACATGTAAGGCTTGCTATGACACGGGCATGATTAAAACATTTTTCAATGTTTATAATGTGTGTTTAAATGCTTATAATGTTAATGAGAAAAGTTGAGCAATAGTATATTCTGAAATAATTTTTAACGAATATCATGTAAATATTATTTATAAGATTTGTTTATCCGGTCATTCCATTTCGGTTGGTTCGTTGGAAGCTTTCCTACTGCTGTCTAGCATTTTCCTCAAACCTATAAACGAACAGTTCAGCTTCATCATATCGCAAAAAGGTCTATCGATAAGGACTTAAAAAATCTGTACATTATGATAATGCATGAATTTCTGAATAATAATATAAGCAAATCTTTCTTGACTTTTCTAAAAATCACCGATTATTATTTGATAGAAAGAAATTTCGAGTAAATCTCAATTCTAACAAACAAGTGTACAGCTGGAAAACAAATAATTGTTTATATATTTTGTTTGACGTTAACTGTTTAACGTTAACCGAAAAGTAAATCTAAAAGCATTTATATAACGTCTGTGACAGTCACATCTTGAAAGTGAAAGTAGTATCTAGCAATAAAAGAATTTTACATGTGATTTACACTTTTATACATTACTTTTGATACTAAATTTGAAGACAAATTATATTTATATTAATTAACTTTCAACTAGCTTTTTCTACCCATTATATTGCAAGCTTACATTCAACGAATCATTTGCATTATTTAAAATTTCACATTTTACACTTTGACAAACTTTTCTCGAAGAACCTATAAAGTAGGAAAAGCTTCACTATCAACCGCTCGCACATCAGACATTGAACTGCTATTTCATATAGCAAGGATTTGGAATGAATTTTATCAGACCTGAGCTTTACATATTCACAGTAAGAACAGAAAGAGATAAATTGACGAAAAAAAAAATATCGAGCATCACTCAAAATTTGCGACACTAAGATTACATTATTTCATTTACCGTTAATTCAAATTGCAAATGCAATAGCAGAATTCCGTGTACATACGTATATATGTAGTATGAAACTTTGGCCGTTAGTGGTGCTTACGATCTCGCGTACGATCTTCCGTTAAAACAAAAGGATCGATTATGATTAATCAATCGAAATATGACAGTGTGCCAATAATCTTTGTCTCGCCTGTCGATTTCGTTTACTTTTGTGCTTTCTGCAACGAATTATGACGTACTTGATTGTACGACATTTTTTCACTAATATTTTTCCACTATATATTTTCCTTCCAAATTCTTTTTTCCACTTATTTCTTTCCTCTACTTTTGTTCCACTTTTTTCACTCGAATTCAAAATTTGATACATTTAGACAACTTTAAATTAAATTAAAAAAATAGTAAAAAAAAATTGTGGGAAAAGATTGCGGTAGAAAAGAAACAGTGGAAAAAATGGAGTGGAAAAATGGAATGGACAAAATGTCTCCCTACGATGTACTTTAACTTTCCTGACAATTTCTTTTTATTATTACTATATATAATTGAAACAAAACCTACGTTTGTACTGCCAAAGAAAGCACACGTTACTTTAATTTTTCAATAGTCCCACGTGACACTGCGTCTCAGTAACATCGCCTTCATTCAATGCCAAAATCCATTTAATTTGTATATATAAACCAGGCTGGCCATCATAAACGGCATATAATATTGACAGTTGGCGGCCACGAACTGAAATCTGGTTTATGTTTGTGTATTCGAGCTGTATTATTTTGTATATTTTTTATATGAGTAGTGTGTTTCATTCATGAAGTCAGATCCAAGTCGGTAGGATCAAAGAGCTACAATAAATTACCGAAAGAGATAGCTTTTTGATATCTGAACCTCACCTTCCTTCATAATCAATAACTCTCGATAGCGTTTTAGTCGAGGAGCATTTTTACGAGGAAAAGACTTGTATTTAGTAGAATTGAAAGGCCAATCGAGCCTGTTTAAACAGTGCGCGTATCCATACTAAACGTTTTGTTAAAGGAACGTTTACAATATGGTATGAATGAGCACACTCCTCAGTCACTCCAAGCGTATTCATAACTTAGTGTAAGAGTGTGGTGTCGCGTTTACGAATCTTTCGTCATTGATTTTAAGAATATTTTCATTCTAACTACGTGTAATGAAACAAAATCGGGGATAATTTCTTTTTTTTATGTATTAATAAAAGATAAAGACAAAATGTTTGGTACCTTGCTATCAATTGTAATATACAGTTTACTTGTACGCTCTAAAAAATATTATGCTTTATATTAGAACTCATTTTCTTCTTCGTTTATATTTCATAAAATTTTAATTCGACTTCCATTAGAAGATTTTCCATCTAAAAGTACTAATTATTCTTGTCCTAATCAGATGTAGAATAACGAAATCTGTCATCTATTTGACTAAATATCGTCATCGTAATGTTTTCAAATTTAATCGAATAAAAATAAAATCAACAATATCAACGTAAGCAAAAGAGTATTTTTTGTTTATATTTATAATTTAAATTATATTTTGACAGATACATATCGGTACCAAACATTTTCCCGAGGAACGTATTTCGAGTGCACTCGACACTGGATCGCGCTTAGGAATCCACGTGTGCCGCTTTCGAGTACATTTATTGCTTGTAATTAAAGAGTCGTTCTAGCATAGCCACTCTGTACAATAATGAACAATTCACGAAATCAGTCGAGGTACATTATGAGTACCATACAGAATACGTCGCTGTATTCGTCAAAAGCAAACAAATGTACAAATGAAAAATTTATTTCGTACAATATGTGAAAAAGAGTAAGCGTGATTTTAATCTAGATTAAATAGCGTATACGTTAGGATATACAAAGTTTTAATAGAGAATTATAAAATCTTGTAAATAACGAAAATAGTAAGCGAAGAGGAAAGAAAGAAAAGACCGTGTATGCGTGAACATAACTTATTACGTGAAGAGGCACGCGTTTTTCTAATAGCGATCCGAACAATGTTCTTGCTCACGATTAGATTACTATATAATATTTCCGATAAATACATTATTACATCTACATTCCTTTCTATAAATCTATCACTATTACTTTATGAAGCTATCTGATATGTAAATACGTATTTTGTATTCCTGCAAAAATAAAGCAAAGAAATGTATTTCTAATGTATCATTAATTTTATATTATAATTTATTATTATTTATAATTTTAATCATTGTTCCTTTCTCAAACCGATTTTTACAGGTATATTCATTGTATGTTAAAATTGTGAACTTTATTACTTTAATCATACAATACTTTATTACTTTAAAATTTCAAACACATTTCAAAGATTTTTAATTTTATTTACTTTTGTGAAGAATTTGCAATACATTTTATTAAAATGCTGTTTAAAATCGCGCGCCTTTAAGTACGCACATGCGCCGTTGGCATGCCGCGCCATTGGTGTACGGCGCCACGATAGCATATATAGGCTTGCGCAAGAATCCACGATTTAGTTTGATCCGGTCTTCCGTGGTGAAAAGGGTTTATGTCGCGGTAAAATTTTAAGTATGCATACGAAAAAGAAAATACTTTCGCAATCTAAAAGTCAGATGGGACTGATTTTATTACTATAATTCCTTGTGCAGGAAATCTTATACATGAGCATCCATTATATTAATATTTCAAATAATTTATTTATAAATAATTTGTTTAATTACAATTAAGATAAAATGTCACTCGTTGGCGAACTTAAAATGAACATAACCTCATTTTGAGTTCGCCAACAAGTGACATTTCATCTTAACATTATAATAAAATTCTTTATAGCATAAATTACTAATAATAAACAATTTATAGTAACTTATCATGATTTTCTGAGCAGTGTTCAAAGCTTTTCTATTTTTTAATATAAAGAAGACTAACCAATGAAAGTTATGATAAGCAGCCTATATAAATTGTTACCTCCCCGCTGAGAAGATAAAAGTACGTAACCAGCTTCACTCATAATTTTAGGTACGTTCACTTGGTATTTAAAGGGATAAAAACTTTTGGATTGAGAATACGATAACATTGTATTCAATTACATGCAACTAAAGATTTCAACTATCAATACTCAACAGAAGAAGGCCAAGACTAATGGCTTTTATAAGGACTATTTTTCCCTGGAGCCAAATCTCAACAACGTCAACAGAAGAAGGTAAGTTGAACATTGCTATTTAAAGCTAAATACAACTAATTAAAACTATATATATATATTTATATTGTTTGCTTCTTTAGCACACTTATAAAAGATATTTCCAATTAATATTTGCTCCACTCTAGTCGTGCCTTAAAATCGCCCCCTAGTCAAAAATAATTTGTTCATCCTCAAACCTTTCTAGGAAACACCTGAAATCAACCTTTACCTTTAAGCATTTTTTTTAATTTAGATATTACATATTGTAAATGTATTATATGTATATCTAATAATATTTTTATAACATGGTCACTAAACTAAAATATTTGAAAATATGATCATTTTTCTTATATTGTACAAACAGCTACGCATTAAGGTTTTATCCACGGTAATTCTTAATGGTTTTATTTTCAGTGCAGCATCAAAAGTAGGAAATTTACTTTTATATTCTAATATTGTAAATCTAAAGCGACTTTGTCGATGACCCACTTCATTTTTCTCATTTTCTCAATAAAGGAAGAGGGGGTTTTAATACAACACAAAAGCAAATGACAAGATGTCTTTTAAAAAAAATTTATATTATGCATCTTTACAAATAATTAAAATACGACTTCGTATATCACACATAAGATAAAGTATATATATATACGAATTACGTCGAAAACGACGCAGTTACAAATAACGTAGGTAATTACACGTCTAACCTAAGCTTAACATAAATATTATTGTCGTAGAAATTATACTTATTTATACATAGTTATATAAACATAAATTATCAAATTAACAGTCGTACCTATAGCACACAAATAATCTTATCTGGATAATTATGTGCAACACAAGAAACAAACACACAAAACCCAATTGGTCAATCAATGCTCACTTCCTCTCATTAACCAACATTTTCTCAGGAAACTCTTGCTGATTAATCTTTACCTCGACGACATAATTTGCGACTTTGGCAATAACACAATTATTCGCTACTTTATTAACAATTATTACCCACGAGATTTTTGTCAGTGTGGGAAGTCGACGTAATCCGCTGTTTCCTGCAAGACCGGACCCGGCGGGCTAAAAAGCAAAGTGCAGACAAATCAATTACACTTTTCCATCCGCTCAGCATATGCTAAATCGAAACAACATATTACTAATAATAAAAGTAACAAAAAAAAATTTGTTTGAAAAAAACAAAAAAAGTAAATTTTGTACGTATCACATTCTGGGCAGTTGGGGGAACCAAAAACCGTGGCAGTTTTCAACGTTTTTTCTTTATGATTAATAAACAATATACACGAATTATTAATCTTACAAAAAATCGTATAAAATATGCTTGGAACATTCTTAAGAAATTTTCATGTGAATATTTTAAACTGGATTCTGAAGATAACTTCAACGTTCACGTCGAAACGTTCAGTGAAATGATTTTCTAAAATTAATTCTACAAATTTATTGCTTGTTTCAAATTAATTGCATTATGTTAGACAAGATAGAATGCAAGAAATAACTTATACACTGAGAGAGAAAAAAAATAGAAATTTCTAACAAAGATATTAAAATTTGATTTGCCATTTCAATAAAATTTGAAAATTATAATCATCAAAAGTCTGAAATCAATTTATTAGAAATAATAATACTCTGTACATGACATAAAACATTAACAATTGGAGAAATAATTTGTACAATTTTCGTAACTAGTTTATGACAAAGTGACATAAAGTTGACACAACGAACATTCAGAAGTCAAATATTCATAAACCAATGTCTCAAAATATAATAACTTCTGAATGAATAATAAACTTTGTGACAAATTAGAATTCACCATTACTAAATCTTAATGGTTTACAGTTTATAATACTCTTTTTGTTCTCCGTGTATCATTAATTATAAATGTACGACTGCGGATGATTAAAAAAAAAAAAAAAGAAAGGAAATTTTGGTATAAACGTGATTAGCATAATGATAACGACATTGGTTCACAGTCGTCGACGGAACATTGTCTTTTCACTCAGCCAATGAGATATTACAAACGTGAATCTCTCTGACCGTACGATGCTGAGGTAGTTGCTTAAAGCGCGTGGGTGTTTCGTTCGAAAAACACAGAGGAAATGCAGTAGAAAACAAGCCCTAATTTAATGTACCGTGTAATCTCGTACACACTCACGCAATTGCACATGATCGACAGTGGCGCGCAGGCGCGCGCGCGCCGGACTGCCGTTGCACTCCATACAATTAAATTTTTTACCGCGGTTAATCCGATAACTAACGTCAAATGAAGGCTAATATGCCTCGCGCAGTCACATGGTGTCATCGTACAAATCGTCTCTTTGGCTTCAATAAATAAACGCGAAAAATTCACCGCGCTACGTAGGTATTTCGCAATTTATTCCCATTGACGAATCTTGTCGGTGGGAATGGAATATTAGTTAAGATGAAACGTCACTAGATGGCCAACTCAAAATTAACGTGACCTCCTTTAATAATACATATGTTTAAATATATTATAAATTATAAACTTAGATTTTTCTGTAAAATTTTTTAAATTTTTTATTCAATGTAATTATTCTAAGAGAGCTACTAGAAAATCTAATTTCCAAAAGATAACAATCTGAGAAAAGTTACAATAGATAAAAACTAATTTAAATAATTTTTAACGTGTTTAACTTTTGACGTACGTTGCATTTTTCTTAAATCAATCATTATTTTATAATATATTTATAGATATGAACGTATTAAGAAATTTATGTCAATTCTGAGTTGACCATTCAATGACATTCCACCTTAAATTAGGTATAAATGATGGAGCTGTCGTACAATTACTTTACATTATTGTCTTAGTCTTATAAATTGTGGTATTACAGATTTTCTTAGGACAAACGAATATATCTGGTTCGAGATAATGATAGAACACGTAATCGGTCTTTGAGTCTGTAATAATATATTGCAGTTTCAAAGAGTTAAATACCATTGAAATTTATGATACGAAGACATGGGGCGCGTTGCTGATGAAGTAAAATGTTTAGTTAATATAATAAATTTCGTGCTGATAGATTGTCGTCTTAGCTCTAGTATAACGAACTTAAGAGTACGTTAATAATTTACGTGTTATAACTATGATATTATATTTTAGAAAGGTGTGCAGTAAGTTACGTTACATGATTTCTAAGTTATCAATATTAAACGTGCTTCATTTTCAGGCTAGTAAATACTACCATAATATTTCTTTAGAACGTGAAACTGGACCGAGGAACGTTAATTTGTGTTTAAAATGTATCTACGCGGGACCAATACGTATGGTAATTTTTCTACGACTTTGTTGTTCGTGTGTAAATAAATGATTGTTTTAGTTGGTTTTCAAAGATATTTTTGTACACCGTCGACACGTTTTCTTTATGTCATTGCCGAGATAGCAAAAGAGGTATCGGCAAATCATTATTTCAAAAGTATTTCTTGTCATAATTGACAATTACTCACTGCGAGGATTTAACTAAATTTTGTGAAACTTTGAGGAGTTTTATTTTACTTAAAGTTAAAAATTTCATGTTAAACGATATATATATATATATATATATATACTTATTGTGTATGTACAAATTTTTAATTATCGACGTTGTTAATTAGTTAATATACTTTGTACACATTGTTTATAAGTGTTAATTTTATATTTTGTATTGTAAGACTATTCTTAAGTTTATTTCGAAACATTTTATCGTAAGGTCTGAATTGGCCGTTTGGTCTAATTTTGTATCATAGTTTTGTAATATTATCCTTATGTTGTATCGAAATGTGAATCTTAACATCATAAAATGTATAATTTGTCGATTGACTTTATAATTTGTGAAATCCAGTCAATAATTAATAGTTATAGATTACACTTGTTGACACTTTTAAGAATTACGTTATGTTTACAATATATTTCATACTTTCAACTTTTTTATTGACTTATTCTGAAGTTAATATATATTTTATATATATTATATACATATAGTTCAAATTTCGTACAATTTCATAATAAGAAATTAATTTTTAGAACCAGTATAATCGTATGAGCAGAGATTTTAGTAAAAGTAACTAAGCTTTCATTTGATCTAAGTACAATTGATAAAGTCAGTTTTATCAAATACAAAACTTTCAGTCGGTTTTTATTGTTAATCTAGTTATAGTCTTATTTTTGACTGGCACATCACATTATATGATTGATAACATTTACTATTAATGTTTCCATATAATCCATAAGTGGACCACTTAAATGCAGTATAAGTTTGATTTAAAATATCTGTGGTATAATTGATGAATTCAATATTCATAGTAGTCTAAAATTAGTACAAAATTAGGTGAATACAAAATTAGGCCAATATAAATTTGTTGTTAGGATACAATTTGTATAATTAGTTGCATCTAATTTACTTTTTCTTACCAACTTTACCTTTATTTAATACTATATATAAAAGATATATTCAATACTGTATCTGAATGTTGCTGCATGAACATGTCTCAGATTATATATTATTGCAATATATAAAACATTTAACTATTTAAACAAGTCATGAAAGCATAAATTTCCTAAATTCGCGCACATCCAAATTATATAATTATAGAAATTTAAATGTCTAAAGTAAAAAATAAAATATGTAACTTCTTTATAACAGTTGGTAAGGAATAGTTTTCTGTATGTTATAGTCTAACGTTTCGTTTGTCAAATTAATTTTACATTATGCCTTCTTCCGTGCTTCCTTCTCTCACTCTCTTTTACATTAATAATCTCTCTTTCCGTCCCTTAATAATTTGTTCAAGTAATAATTGGTCTTACATTCATAAACAATTAAAGAAAAGTAAACATAAGTGAACGAGCGTACATTGAAGAAAGAGAAGTTTCCCTATATGAACGATGAAATGGAGCAGCATAAGGTGGAAGACCCAATAGCTACTAAGAACCCTAATATGTTACTCAAAAAAGAATTTTTAGGGATATTTTCAATCAATATGAATCTTCGTTAAAGATTAATGGTATAATTTAATTTTATCCAACTTATTTGAGAAAAGTATTTTTTTTTTTTTGGCTATTTTATGTGTTAATTGACTTAAATGAGTAGTAATTGGGTCTTCCAGAGTATCGACTGTTTGAAGAAATAGAAAACTAAAGGTGAAAAGCGAAGGGGGAGTAGCCTTGATTGGATATTTCAGGAGCAGGAACACTCGAGAACCTTCATGTTCTTCCAGCTGGATATTTTGAGCTTGGAGGAGTCGTTTTCGTCGAAATAAAGGATTTCCAGCTCGGCGAGCTTGCTGGGCGCGCAGCAAGGACGCGGCACTTTCCGTCTGTTCTCCTTCCAAATGAGGCTCTGCAGGAGCGCGTGATGGTGCGCCGGATTGTAGCGCGGTGGACACCTGCCCTTGCAATAGCCTGCGTCGAATGTCTTTGGTTGGATAATGAACTCGAAGCCCTTCAGTTCCTTAAAAATCACCGTCATATGATGCCGGCAACACTTTTTGCTTTCACCACGACATTCCGTGCGCCGGCCCTTGTGCAACGACATCAAATTGTTGTCCAGCGACGGCGTTGCGTTACGCTTCGTTAGGATCCGGCCATCCGAGCCGCTCACAGCAAATATGTTTATCGCCGCCGAGATTAATGATCTGAAACGAATCCCAATCACAATCAGTTTCTTTCTTTCTTTTTTTTTCTTGCGCGTATCGTCGGAGGGTGTTCGATCCCTTATGCTAATTTTGCTAAAGATTCAGTCGGCACAGTAGTAGGTAGGGTTTCAATATTTTAGACGTGATCTATGATATAGATCATCATCTAGTCAACAAGGGGAGGTTCTTTTAAGGTAGAGAATCCATGAACTGCGCTTACTCAAACAGAAGCTAAATTTGAAATATAATATTCTTTGAGATGTATAGAATTTGATACCGTTAGTAAAAATATAGGTTACCGATATAATAAGAGAGATGTTTTCATTTAAAGTCAGCTTAAAATGCATTGGGTGCACGGAGAGAAAGGATTGAGAAAAATCACTAAAATTGTTAGTAAATGGGTTTAAACTTGTCCAAACTATCATTTTTATAATAATAGTTTTTGTTCGAGAGAAAAATTAGTCAAATGAAAGGAAAAGAGAATAATTTGTTAGATTTATTTATGAGATATTTGGGGAAAATTTTGTTATTTTACTTGCCTGCAATTTACTATCTTATGCAATGTTTAAATATTGTACATATTTGTTAGTTTTCACAGTTATCAAAGTATGTAAAATTTAAAATTGATATAGGACTTTAAGTATATACCTCGTTTACTAATTAAAGGTAGTAATTTGTTTTACCATTTTTGTATTTTTCTCAGTTTAATTTTCTCCGTGTATATGCCGTAATAGCGAGGAATATTTTTGGTGCATTCTCAATAATAAGAAATATTTGTTAATCTTATCATCAATGAAATGTTGGATCTTATAATGCAAATACACAATTATCAAATCACTGTTGATTTAAATAATTGGTTTCACGTGATCAATTTAATCGGCGAGATATTCGCGGGTAAACTGTCTCTATACTAAATTATATTTAATTTTCATGTCCAAATGACATTAAAAATGGGCGTAACATTAAACATGGTAATTTAAAGTGAGATTTAATTACAGTAGAATTTAAGACTCTTGAAGTCGAACATTCTTTAAGAAAGTATTATACATTTTTTTTTCTGGGAATTCACACTTCAAGTGTGTTCATCCAGTTTCTCGAATAATTCCATCGTGTAGTACGCGAGGGCTTAGTAACATAATACCTTGGATGTTCCGACATATTCAAAGGTGTAAAGCTTACAAATAATTGTATTGATTTTAAGTTACGCACACGGGGAGACCGCAACTCGTGGCAAAATGAGGCGCGTAATGCAACTTCAAGCATACGATAAACATTTCGAATTTACGCCTCACTACGACGACATGCAATTATGAAGTCATAAATACATTGATTCATGGAACACTCGCTGATTAAGTGATGATCATGAATATTTGAAAAACGCAGCTAAAGTGAAAGTGTTCGTTAAATTAACGGCTCCGAGCACGCGCGCTGGAAAATATAGTGCGCGCCAATAAAATATGTAACAGATCGCGTTAAATTATACATTTTTCCAGATCAGAGCCGAGTGACTATCCGACGAGACTATTGCGGAATGTTAAAACTCACTTTTACGACATTTCACGTCACGGTGGCTTCGTAAGACCGAAAATATTTCGTTAATAAACAAATGTCGAATTATATCCGCCAGAAATTTGGCATACTTTGGCAGTGCTTCAAGCATTGTCAACATTACAGTTTGAATGGGATTATCCAGTTTCTATTAATAACATTTTATTCAATCTTAGTTCAGTTTAAACTTTTGATTCCGTTGGCAAAAGGGAACTGACAATTCAATACAAATGTCGATGAAATCACCGATTACTTATTAAAGTAGTTCTATAAGTGTACCGTGATTGAATTGCTTTCTAAATATAGCTAATAAACTTAATCAAATAAAATGACAAGTAAATCACGCTCTGTTTTGATAGCTGTGACCGCGGCGTTTCTTTTAGCAAATTTTAAGTATAAAATAAGTCGTTCATATTTCACGAATCATTATTTAATATAATATACCTTACTAAGGTGGATAGTGGAAAAGATTTGTATTCACAACTCTAAATACGAATTAAACGTTTGGAACTCACGTCACCTCCACCTCGCGATTTCCAGTGATAATTATTCGTCAGAATATCACGATATTTCAAGTATACGAAGTTTAAAACATTTGCCAGAGGTGAACCATTACATTTGTCAATAAATGAACAAAACTGAAAGTGTCAATTTCAAATGGCATCAAAATTTAACAAAGAAAAATGGCGAACTGCGAATTCCGTGGATTCAAATTCAAATTTCCACCTACTATTCTCGCTTGACTTTTCTGTTGTAATGGTTTAATGGAAGGAAGGTTCGTGCGAGGACGATAGTGGATGAGAAGGAGGAAAAAAGGGGGGAACCACCCCCGCGCCCAATGAACGAGTGTTGGCAAACAAATCGACGGCTCTGATCGGGTCTAATTCGTATGACATACGTCAATCAGGCGTAAACGCTTAGACGCGTACCTTTGGACGGGCTTGCCATTTTGCATAATTTGAAGTTTGAGGCAGTCTTGTTGCAAGCCGGTAGTCGCACTTAACATCGGCCAATCGGCGACATGCTCGGTTAAATCGAGCTCAATCCATCGTGATGTTTGAGGGTCATCAAGGTCAATTATGTACTCAGTGACCGATAACTGTACCGCGTCTGAGGTGAAAGGTCGATGACAGGAGATTAGAAAACTCAAGTTTCCGCTCAAACCCTGGCGACCGCTTCCAAGCAGAAATCTCAAATTCGCGTGCTCAAGCTGGTACTCGCCAGCGCCCTCCTCCGGTACACGAAAGTGCAGGGTCGCCTCGTCGCTTCCATTCCTAGCCTGCTCTGAAACAAAAACAAACACATGAGAAATGTTATGTATTGTTACGTAATTGGTACTTAAGGTTATCCGCAGAAGGCGCTGCGCTTCCGCTAAAGAAACTTTTTCAAGCGATAATCAAAACGGGCTTTGATCGGCGACGTAAAAAATGTGGAGTAATGGCGCTAAGATAATGGCGGCAAGTTTATTTGTCGCGAAAAATGGGAAAGTGATAGGGAATTTCATTCATCGCTGTAACCGACGTTATATCGACTTTCAGAAGATACGTTCCAAGCGAGGAATTATACATTATAGTCATTTGAATTCATAGATTGATTTATGCGTCGGCACCTTTAATCGTTGGAATTAAATCTTGCTTTGAAAATGAAGAAAGTTTGCGATTCAATGTTTAATTAAATTCATCGAGGTGAAGCTTACATGAAAATTTATTAACGATCAAGATAAATCATTGTGCGTTATAAAAATTTACATACACTATTGGCAAATAGTGAAATATTGGGAAAGAAAGGAATTAGTTTAATTTTTAATTGTACATTGTGAGGATTTTAGAAGTGGCGGTAAATGTCTCACGGTATACCATCTGAAGTTGAGACAATTAAAGCACTGGTGCAGCTCAAGTATATTTTATCAGTATAAATATAAAAAATAATCAGCTTAGTTAATCTCATTGAGTGAAATAATGTGAATGTCAATCTTTTCCTTTAAAAAAAAATAGCTAATAATATTAACTATTTAACGGAAAGCAATTTATTTTCACTGACGTATGACTGTTTTGAATCGATACACGTTATTTTATGTAATTATGTATTATGTACATATGAAAGAGTTATTTCCATTAGAAGCCGTCATTTTCCTTTTATAACTCTATCCCAGACGTCTAAATACGCACACAGATACGTAAACAAAATAAAAGTGACGTTATTCATTCATTAAATCTATTTTTGCAAATATCAAACATTCTTAACTTTTAATATATAAATTAATCAATTACATTCTGACGTAAAATTCATTCGTGAAATTTCTTTCTTTCTTACTTTTGTTTATTTGAATATTGTATCAATGAAATCGTTATTTTATAAAGTGTCCCATCACAATATAACTTATCTCATACTAATTACCTAAGTCTCATTTAGGACGCTTTCCTTCTAGTAATTAAAACGCAGTATCATTATTTAGCAGTTTTACAACATTTCACGAAATTTTGCATCATCATTTGCGCACACCTCTTGTTTTAACTATTCAACGTTTGCTTGCATTAAATTTGCGACAAATTCAATTAATTATTCTGATAAGCTTAATTTACTAGGATCTTTGTAAAACTTGTAACATTTGTTTTCATTTTCGACAAAAATGTATATGGAAGAAAAAAGTTGTATTCAGAAAGGAATTTAATTTGCACTCAAAAAAAAATATACTTATTTTAAGAAAACTGTACAAAGAAAATTCTCCTATTAAAATTAATAAAAAATCAATTAAAAATAAGAATATTCAGTTAGTATACAATAAATTTAAGTGTTTATACTAAAAGGAAATTAATTTTATGATAAATCTTATCTCAGATAATACTAATGAGATTTCTGTTTATTATAAGAATATGTCTATTTGTAAATATATAAGCCTAGTTCAGCTGTCATCGTCTCAGTATTGTTTCGGCCCGTGTTCAGTGCGTGTTAAATTTTTTACGTTCGGTCAGTGTTGTTTAATTAAGTGTATAGTGTGTGCAAACTTCAAGATAAATTTGTGCTTGGAACAATTTCAAATATACATATTTTCATATGTAGTGTGGGTATGTACATATTTATATATACTGCATGCAATCGTTAGGTTAAATTTGTATCATCTGTTTTAATATAAATGGAATTATTCTTTAGATAAATATATTCTTTATAAGAATTATTTATTCTTATAAATAGAACTTCGTTTTGTCCATATACACTGAGAAAAAAGTTCGGATAAAAATTATTATACTAAATGTAAAAATGGGGACAAATTACAATTCTTGCAATATTTAAAATACATTTTGAAAGAGATTATCAGTATTGTACAAGTTATGATACAGTATAATAAAAATGTTCATTTTTCTTATAACCTCTTTTAAACTGTATATTAACTAAGACAAGAAGATGTCATTTGTCCCTCTTTTTACATTTAGTATAATAATTTTTATCCCAATTTTTTTCTCAGTGTAATGAATGGAAATCCTATTTAATGTAAGAATATTCTATTACTCTCAAATAGACAGTTTTGTGAGTGTGTCTTTTGCTAAAAAGACTTTTCCTGAGAAAAGTTGTTGTTGCAAAAAAAATAATGATTATTCGATTTTCATTCTAAAAACATGCAAACAATTCTTGTAATATACTAGGAAAAGAAAAAAAAAAGGGAAAGTGACTTTGTAAAATAACGTTTCCCTGTTAATAAATTAGCAAAGCATATGTTTTAAAGTTTAGTCGCAGTCACTGTCATTAGGTGTGAGTTTGTCCCATATTCCCCTCTTCTTCTTCTCCTTATAATAATTACCAGTCGCGTATATTGTGAAGAATTTCCTATGTTTCCCGTCTCGACTATCCAATCTTGAAAGGTATTCTCTGTGGGCTCTTTCGTACTCCAACTGACTTATGTTTGCCTGCAACAAACAGGTTCATAGAACTGTCAGTGTAACCTTATAAATATCCTTATAATTATTTTAATCCTACTCATAATCGACATAATTTAAATATCCATTTCAACTCGTTATTATTTATCAAAATATCTATCATGGATACTTAAACTTTAATTGCAAATGTGAAATATATTCGGGGATAAACATTCATCTCGTGCAGCACCGAGGAAACAAATAATAGTAAAATTTAAAACTATTATATTACATAAATTAAAGGGCTGAGTCTAAACAATCAAATAAATTAAAATAAACTTTTCCCCCATGGGATACAAGCCTGTCAAAAGAAACAAAATATTTTGGCAATGTTATAGAAATGAATTATTTTAACGAATTTTTCGAAAGCTTTCCCGATTGTATTATCAGGTGAAAGCAAGGTGTACTGTTTCAATCCTTCAGAAGTAATTGTGACAAAGTTTGACTTCGTGGGTGATCTCTGTTAAACGCCAATAATGAAAGGTTACGAAAAATGTAACATGATCTCAATCAGCGTAGCGGGTATAAAATTGTACTTGCATTTCGTGAGCCGCTTAAAAAGGCGAAAGGTATTGTAACGTGAAACAGGAGAAATATGACTTTTAGAAGTGACCATTGTTCATGAAACGTGGCAGCGATGAATGCATATTTTCTTTACACCACGTGATACATTTCAATTTTGTTCTGCGCACGGTGTTGCCAAATCTGACGCTTTCCAAATTAACAAAAAAAAACAATCTCTTTCAACTTCTTCGTTTAAGAAAAAAAGTATATTAAAATTTAGAGACCAAGGGATTTCAAATTTTAGCAAACTGAATTCTAATTTTGGACAAACTTTTTCTTCTATGTTTTGTCCATTAGGTGTCGCTAACTTATGTCGTTCACAAACCAGTTATGAAACAGTTTACAAAGATTTCATAAAGAGAATGTCAAATTGTACAAAATAAAAATAAATCACAATTTTTAAATACATTGATTTAATAAATTTTAATAATTTACTTTACCGATGACATTCTGCAAGTATATTGCCAAAACAATAAACATTTTTATTACAAATTTTTTCTCTCGGTGTGATATTTCTTTTTCAATATAATTCAAAGTATAAAAAAAATACTTGGTTAAAAAAATTATTTTACGGTTGTATTCTCTTTGACGTGGCGAATTTCTTAGTAATTCATTGACCACGCATTTTTCTTCAAACGAACAAATCTCTAAAAAATGCGCGTTATATAATTGAAGGAATTTCATTTCATTATTTTTGGGGCATGAATAAAACATTTTTGATATGATGAAATAATAATGGAGGCGTTAATTGTTGGAATCAACAGAATTTCGTGAATGTGTGGAACATTGACGAGCACCGTAGAAAGCTGTGTAAAAACGTCTTCGAGTGATTCACAAGTGCGTCTCTAAAGTTCACGCCTTAAATGCGAAAGTGTTATCATAGTTCTCATGTACTCAATATAAAGTATTTTCCTCGAGTAATTCGCTCTTTACACCGCGTAACTAAGTTGATTCAAATGAGTTGGAATTCTTTTGTCAGTTCTTATTATTATTTGCGCTTCAAATTGTAACGCTAATTTTAAGAAAACATACTCTTAAGGGGAATGAACGGCTTGAATGAAACTATTACTAATGAACAACAATTTAATGTACGTAATAATGTCACTGTAAATAATAACATACAAAAAATAATTATATACATATAAATTTATCAATATTAAAATTTAAATTACTGTTTATATACAAAATATATAGAAAATATTTTATAATGACTTTCATTATCCTCCCAGTCACCAATTACTTTATAATAGTAAAATTAACTAAGCTAAAATAACTAACTAAAATAATAGTAAACTTTAAAAATTGTGTAAGAACTTTTAGTACAAAAGTACAACAAATTGTTTTCATAATTATTATTTTTACTATCTTTGATAGTAAAAATTTTCACTTTTCAGATATATCCCTTAATTGATTTAAATTGTTTTGAACAAATATTGGATTTATGTTCTTTGGTTACAATTTTACTATAATTTTTAACTACTAATTTTTTCTCGATATATAAATAGTCCAATCAAATCTTGTTCAAATTTAGTTTTAAATATAAAAACATCTACAAAGAATCGTTTATTCCGAATCGAGTGACGTTCAAGTTATATTAATTAAAGCACGTTAAAAATGGGAACGAGAAGAGAAAAAAGGAAATGTTAGAGAAGAAAAAAATGTTAGATATTCGGTTCTGTTTTTCAAATAAGTTGTTTATTGGTTCTGTGCGGCGAGCCGTATCTCGACTTGAAGCAAAAATGGGATCGAGCAAACATTTCTCCGGAATTGTCATAATCCAGATGAAATACAGATAATGACTGTTTCTCCGAGGGAATTTCGTCGGCTGCCCATTAATCGTTTCGTTCATTGAACAAGCCAAGGATATTTGTAAAATTGCTCATTTCATAATTACGTGTGAATTAATTTGCAAATGGAAAGGACTAACGGAAGGAAGCAGGGCGATTTTCGCACGCTTCGTTTAGCGAAAATGTAACCCATTTAAAACATTTAAGAGCGGACAACGAACAGAAATGATGGGCGTGGGGGTAATGCAAATTGCTGTCAGACATGTAATTACATGTTGAAATATAATAAATTAACGTTATCTATGCATAGATAAGTGTTTAGTTAGGATCGTTACATTTTAGTTGCTATAACATTATTTAATTAGTTAAAAATAAATTGAACTGTGCCAATTGAATATTTTTAGAATGAAAAAAAAAGTTTTCAATACATTTTAATATTATAAATAATACCAAATAAAAAAATTATTAACTTTTTTACAGTATAAATATAAAATGAAGAAGTGAAATTCTATTTTACATACTTATGTATCTTTTTTTTTTTGCAATTTGCAATAAAAATAAATCTAAATATGATTCGAATAGGAGAAAAAAATATCAATTAATATACATTTTTTAACTTTGAATTCAGTCATTTTGTCAAAAAAATTTTATTTTATTTGGAATTCCTTTCGTGGGATTTTTCAATAAAATGAAATGTTTGCATTTCACTAAAATCTCACCAAAAAAAAAGTTTGTCGAGGGTCTGTATACAAGATCCTTCTTGAAATATTGACATAAACTGCGCATAATGGGTAAATGGGAATATCCATTATTTTAAATTATAACAAAAATATTACTCGCTGATAACTATCTCACTGTTAAACATTTCAATAAAAAATTACTACTATTTATAATCCTGTTATTACAAAATAGAATAATTCCGTATGAAAATTTATAAAATTTATAAAATAATATAAAAATGTTAAACACACTGGCTCAATTATCATTACTCTTTTGTAAACATATCAACAGGTCAAAATTTCCTGTCTGCTACTTTTTAACATTCTTTCCCCACTTCATATTTTAACTTGGAGTTTATTTTTAACCCGATTAAACCAAACAAATTTTAATTGAAATGAAATCATAAATAACTGAAATTCTTCTAATAATAATAATAATTATGCATATTGACGGTACATAGAAAGATTTCATCAAATAATTAATCACATTTACATTCGACATGACGTATCTAAATTGCTAAAATGTATCATTTTCAATATAACATTTTGCTGCGTGTACATTAGCGTAATACATTTGGCACAGTGTATGTCTTCATTAATAATAAAATTGATCGTTCGATCTACTTTGTACCGCAACATTGTTCTCGATACGATCAGGCTGGAAGTGACTGAAAGCATATTGGCAAAATTCCATCGCCGAAATGTAATGTTTTCGGGCAAAACTCCTCGAGTCTGAGAGGAGGAAGAGAGAGAGAGAGAGAGAGAGAGAGAGAGAGAGAGAGAGAGAGAGAGGGAGAAAAAAAAGGAAAGATTTCTTCGGCGAGCGTAAAACACAGTTTAAACAGAAAACGAGAAATTAAAAGCAAACTAACGAGCTTCACCTTGGCAGGATCCGGTATTCTATTAAGTCCGAGGCCCTGGATGATGCTCGTCCTAATGATGTCAAGCTCGTCGTCGTAGTCGACGCCGTCGAAATGGTGGTTTCGGTGGCCGCGGAACGTGGGTGTCGATACACCCGCGGTTGACGCGACGAGGCTCATGACCACGCTCGCGATCAAAATCAAGTTCGCTCGAAATAACGCGGGATCGCAGCCTTTCGCTCGGCCAGACGCTGCTTCGATTGCCGATGATTTATCGCGCTGAATTGCGACGTCGGCGGTCTCGCGGGCGTGCTCCTCGATTGATTTGTGCTTTTTATTCCACGATTCTGAGCATGTGGTCATAAGGTGCCTGCCCATAGCCAGCTACCTGAACTCGTCGCCAACCGATCCGCTACACGCTCTGCAAACAACATCGATCGTTATCAACATTCACAAGTCTCTTAGTCGAACAAACACACAAAAATCCACAATTTTACACTGATAGACAATTTGGCCACGCAACAATTACACGTGGAGTTTTGCCCCGCGTGCAATTTATACTTCTAATGTAATGTAAAGTTTATCGCTGTAGAGATTTGAACGCTGGTCTCGCGTGTAAGAAGTCACGATCTTTACCAGTGCGCTATGTAAAATTGTACAATGGATATACATCTGAAATGCAGTTAAAAACAGTAAATTTTTCTGTGATATTTTTTGCAGTGTACATAGAAATAAAATGTTATAACAATACACTTGTTATAAGTAGACAATTCTCTAATGTACACGCAGGAAAATAAGACAGTTAATATTTACATAAAAAATGGATTTGAACCCTAAATTTTATGAACATTCTTATGATAAATTATGAAAGAAATACTATAACAAAGCATTTATTCCAATAAATTTATAGGAAAAAGTATTTTATTTTAGCATTTATTTCATATTTTATAAGTATGTTCATAAATTGTCTTCTGGGGTTGGAATCCAATTTTTTATGGTAAAATTAATCTTTATTTTCCTGCGTGTAGTTATACTTAATTTAAAAATATTTATGACATCAAGACGATTTCCTTTAAACATAAGAATTTTATTCTTATAATAACCCGAATTATTTTTATCGAAATATTAAGTGGAATATCCACTTATTATTAATGTAATCTGGTTAAAATAAGTAGACATTTTTTACAGTGTATGTAGTTTTGTACAAGTTAGCATTGTATTTATGAAATTTTAGTAATTTGTTTTTCAACTAATATATGATAAAGTGACATCTAGTTGACAAAACATATGTCGCGTTCAAGATAACAATTTGCTCAGTCTAATTTAGGAAAACAAAGCGACCAGACGGATTTTTTTCGTCATAAGTATTTTGGAATCAAATTCATAGATCATATTAATTAACATTATTATTTATTTAATAAATTGAAATGTGTATGAAAAGTATAAATATATGTTTATAAGTTAAAATTTATCAATTTGACATTCAGAAATTACATATTTATAAACTAGTTCTTAAAAAATAATAACTTTGTCATAAATAGAATTAAGTTTAATAAAAATGCATTGTTTTGTAGATTATAATATTCTATATTATCGTATAAAAGATTGTGGAATCTCTCAGTGAAATCTCCCCATAGAGTCGTATGGTCTTTCCTGGACAGATGATAAAAATATTAAACTTCTTCAGCGAGGCTGGTATTCAAATCTCTAAAGCGATCAGTTTTATATAAATTAACAATTCCATAGTATCGAATAATTTTAAATATAATCTTTTCCTACATTACATTGAAATAAGAGAAACATTTGCCTTCCACATAACTGAAAATTGGGTTAAAATGTACGATTAACTTTTTGTTTCCTATAATTGACCACTCCATTAAAGCAACTAGATATTAAGGAAATTATCATTTAAAATATCTATTCAAGTAACTGGAAATGTAGGCAGTACTTTTTATCTTTTATCAATATATTCTAGGAAAAAATACTGCAAATAAATAATAAAAAATTATTATAAGGTCAAATATTTCTTTGCTCAAATAACCGTCGAGCTTGTTTGGAAAAGAATAATGTTTTTCTATTGAAATCATATTTTAATATATTTATAATCAAAAGTCCAACGTATAATAATGAAAAATTTGCATTGACAGCAACGTTTATAGAAGAGTTATATTAAATTTTAACAATCAATGTTGAAACAACTTTGTGCAAAACATGCTTATTTATACGACGCGTCCTTTATTTAATAATAAATATAGTAATTTTGTGCTATTTTCCTCCGGTTGTAAATTGTTCCTGTGATTGTATGCATTGTATACTATTCACAGGAAACTGTCATAATGTTCCAACACGATTATTAGCGTAACAAATTTTTTATGATTCAATCTCTTATTGATCTACATGGCATTTATGTAAACATTATCCTCAAAATTATTATGCATGCAATAATTCCACAGTGCGTGAAGTTTTAAAACAAATATAACATATTTTTCAGGATATTAATTACAATGAATTGTTACGCGAATCATTTTTTTTCATCTTTTTAAAATTGAAAAGAAAATTATAAACATTTACAATTTTGTTATATAATATAGTAAAAATATCCACAATCAATGACACATATTGTAAAATTTCTTTAAATAATTAATTATTTTACATCCGACACGGTTGCATCTAAATTAAGATTTTACAGTACTTTTTGTTCTAACACTTTTACGTTTATCCCAAGCCAGAGTTGGACCTGTGATCCCAAACAACGACAATTATCATAGTGATGTCAATGTGACATCAGATGTAAATTCCATTTCATAATTTTTTACATTCTTGTTATAATAAAGCAATAATAATAAATTATGCAATAATTTGAAAATATTAAAGATATAAATGACATGCCATGAATATAATTATAATAACAAATGTGTCTTTGTTATGGGGTGACTCAATCATCCCGCTTGACAGATAACAGGTTAAATTAAACAATATTTTACTTAAGTTTTAAATAAAAGCAATTCAAATAATTCCATTGTTGATTCAAATTTAATATCTAATATATTAATGATTTCTTTGACATGCATTTTATAGCCCCAAGTTTACACGCAGAAATCATAGTTTCCCAATGATTTATGAAAAATAAAAAAAAAGATGAATAAACTAAGAAGAAAAAAATTATAGCGTGAGATTGTTTTAATGACATTGCTTGGATTTTCTATGCATTTCATATTTCTCTTCACATCAAAGATGTTATATCGCTAAAATGATAGAAAATTACATTCTGAAATGTTACTTTACAAATCAGGTCACCACAACAGATTCCAGTTATATTAAATGAATTCCAATTACACAATATTTACACATTATTAGTCGATTACGTTTGTTTTAACAAATAATTATTTTTAACGCGCATGAACAAAATACCAACACTTTTTGTTAGCAACATTAATATTAATCAATCGCGACAACTTAAAATTATTATAATTACAGTTTTGCTTAAATAAATGGCATTTAAAGAGGCTAAGGACGTTTTTCAAAAATCAACATGTAAAACAAAGAGAGACATAATTATGCGTGTACTATATACACAGAGAGAGATGATGATACTTGCATACTTCTATAATTAAAGATCATTGTAATATCACGTAACTTTGATTTATATTATTTAACTTAAAATGGACATTACACTGAGAAAAATGAAATAGTATATTTATCAATAAATTCTGGGGTATTGAACCTATATGTACTCTGTAGGTGTAACTGTAATAATTTATGGGAAAACTAAGTATATGTAATGCATACAGTTC